>JASANF010012110.1:0-41538 GCA_030248245.1 Trissonchulus sp. WLG1_4 | reverse complement strand
AAAAGTCAAGACATTTTTTGGATTAATAAAGTGAAATTCTGCATAGTCTTTCTAATAACCGGCTTCGCTAAACGTCTAGAGAATTCATTAGAAAATAATATTTATCACTATTATATACACGTCACACGAAATAATGATGTCATCTTTATCGTTTCATGCAGAGGACATAGTATAAAAAATGCTTCAATATGGGATCATTAAAAAACTAAACGTCTAATAATGTTGTCATGTTTTTTAACTGATTGCGTAATTGTTTTCGCTTCGTATCTTGCTTCATGCCTAAAATGAGTCGGGTCACGTGATGCTATAAATTATATAGTATATATATATATATATATATATATATATATATATATCAGTGGCGTACCCAGAAAAAAATTTCGGGGGGAGAATGACTTCGATTTTTTGTAATGGGTTAAAATGCACTTTTTAGCAAATTTAACACTCGTAAAACGCCTTACAAACGCAAGATTACTAAACCACAAGACTGCAGGGGTCTGGGGGCGGCAGCCCCCAGAAAAAATTAGGGAAAATTTTCGATTTCTTGGCCAAATTCTGTCAATTGGAGGCGTATCAGAAAGTTTTTCCGGCCAGACCATAAAAACCAAAGGACACAAGGTTGCAGGGGTCTGGGGGCGGAAGCCCCCATAAAAAATTGGCGATTTTTCCAATTTTTAGACCGAATTTGGTCAACTGGAGACGTATCAGAAATTTTTCCGACAAAATTTAAAACAAAAGTTGGGAGTGTCATATCAGACAATGTATTCCGCAAGTAAATGTAGCATAATATACTCGTGTAGACATGCACATGCAATGTAGCATAATATACTCGTGTAGACATGCACATGCAGCATAATGTAGTCTATACATGCATAGGCTTTGATGAAAGACAATAACGAGGAATAGTAAGCCACATAGTAGCAGGGGTCTGGGGGTGGTAGCCTCCAGAAAAAAGTTTGGGAAAATTTTTGATTTTTAGGCCAAATTTAGTCCATTGGAGACGTATCAGAAAATTTTTCCGGCCGGACCATAAAAACCAAAGGGGGGACCCTTGTGTAAAAAATCACTGAGGAAAAATTTCGGGGGGGAGTTCCCCCCATTCCCCCCCGCCCCCCTGGGTACGCCCTTGGTATATATGCACTTGAACGCAGACATATATAGTGTGGGAGAGGTTGGGGAGTTTTCACCTCCTACGGATCGTGTTTTATCCCGCCAGGCTAAAACCCCAGATCAGTTTTTTAAATCCAGATCTCAAATCTCCCAAAATTTCCCCAGCGTCATTTTCATTGTCATGATTTCTGGACAGGTAAATCATGACGTTTGACACAGCTTGCAAAATTCATGACTAAAAGGTGTATAAGGGCTCTGCATGGCACCTATATATAATTTCTGATTCATTATAGCTTAAAAGAATAACAGAATGATAAAATTTTACACAATATTATGCATCGTATACATTTATATACATTATATACAAAGTGGGGGTGAAGTCTTACATGTAGAAAGGGAGATTTCTCTAAGCTAAAGGGTCAGTGGGGCCCATGGGGGTCACTTTTTGAGTCTCAAATATTTTTGGCAACGATATATACTATATATAATTTTTATACGTCCAGAATATGAAGAATTTTGAGCTCTAGGGCACACATTGGTGTGGTAATCTTTGCCAGGGATCGAACGTTCTGAACCGGTTTTGAACACTACAAATCGTTGAAATTTTTTGAAACCCGATTTTTTAGAACAGGTGTCCTACAGTTTGAGATCACTTTTTGTTTTGTGAACCCCTCCCCCCACACACCTGAATTATGTGCTAATCATACGCCCGTCACATGACAATTTTTTCTCATAAGTTAAGGGGCCGAACTTTTTCCACCAATTAGCATTCATACAACCAAATGTTTTTTAAGCTTTTTGTGGCTAATAGTAGAGATGTTGGAGTTATTTTTTGAGCCTTCCGACTTGGAGCTTGCAATAATTGACACTAATTCCAGTCTGTCTGATTGGCCTAGCTGCCGCCTAGACGAAAATTAACTGGGATAAAATAAAGTGTGACAAAACAAATTAACAACACCCGTGGGTAAACTATCAGTGGATAAACACTGTTGGTGTTTATTCGGGGGCAGGAACGGGCACGGAATGGGTTAATGGAATGTGAACCACACTGTGGTAAATAGCGTACCACCGTGGATACTTTTGTATGTAACTTAGAATTAGAATGCTGAATATGAATGCGTATTAGGTATATGGTGATTTTGAGACCTTAAATGTCAGGGAGTTGTATCGTAACTCTAAGCTCATTTTAAAACGGGGGATGCGGGGGGTTTGGGTCCGGGACCCTACCAGATTTTGGATGTTGCTACAAGGGCTACCAAAATGAGAGCGAGGGTCAGGGGAAGCTAAATTTCTGGAATAGGAGCTTCTATATAAATATGGGCATTTCTATAAAATTTATAATATATATTTTCTCCCAAATGTTTGCCAAAATTCTCAAAAATCATTTTTTTTCCGCTAAAACACGCACACGAAGCAGTGTTCATGCAGTGAGCACGCAATTTTCAAGCAACTAGTTGCGTGTAATTTTCACGCAACGACCAATCAAAATACAATGTTTTGAACGCTCGCTCAAACGTGAAGGCTCAGATTTTGAATATTTTTTGAAAACCTACAGAAATTTTTATTTTTAGGCCGACGTTGGTCAATTGGACGCGTAATCGAATATTTTTCCCTCCGACCATAAAAACTAACAGGGGACCCTTGTGTACAATTTCAGTCGGAAAAAATTACAGGGTTCAGGGAGCATATATACATGTAGTTGCGGCGGATGGGGTTAGAAGACCCCCCAAAAGTCGGTTACTGGGGTAAGCATGGGGGGGGGGTCACGCTAGGCAAGGGGTATAAAAGGGGGGGGGGAGGGTCCCGGCGTTTGCAGAATTTACGGCTAAAATCTCTTTGGTCAGTGTATTGTAGCATTTAAGCAAGCATATTTTCTCATCACTTAAAAGTCGGCATTTTTGATAAAATTTAAGCAATTTTTATGATTAACAATTTAATTTATACGTCCCATTTTGCTTTCTGTTGTAGCTTCGAGGATGAAGAAAGCTTGCTCGTTGTCGAGGGTGAGTCAGCGTCAATTGACCGGACAACCCGTCACCACCGTACCTGAAACAAACATAAAAGAATGTAAGCACATTTTAAGTCTGATAGGATAAATTTAGTGAGTTTGAGGCTTTTTCTTTTTTTTCGCAATATATAAATTCTGATTTGGTATAACGGTAGCAATCCATCAGTCGTAATGATTGGTGTAAAAAAAACTTTTTTATCACTAATTCAGCTTTTGACGCCTCAAAGTTTAGTTTGAACTTGAATTTGACTGTCGAATGGTTTCTATACTCTATATCTATACTTCTTTTTAAGAAGGAGGGCCATGTGTTCAGTTTTTGTAGTTGTGTGTGCGTGTTTGGTGCACTTGTATGTTCGTATTTGCACACTTGTGTGTGCGTGTATGGCGCACTTGTGTGGGCGTGTATGGCGCACTTGTGTGGGCGTGTTTGCAGTGCGCTACTTTATGGGCAAGCAGATCTCCGCGTCAGACGTGCATGGCGTGGCCCCCCCGTCCGGCCCCCCTCAGTCCCCCGACCCCGACCCCCAGCCCATGCGCCTTAGCTTCGACCAATTCGTCCTCCCCCTCCGCACCGATCGGGCCCTCAGACTACAGTACAAGTCCATACACCAACATGTCCGCTTTGGAAAACTGCTGGAAGACATGGATACTCTTGCTGGTAGAGCTACACAGTTGTGGCGGTCGGGGGCCTGTTGCTCAGCTTTACAAGTCTTGCAATTGTAACAATAGCTGTACAAGTCTTACAAATTGCAACAATAACTGTACAAGTCTTACAAATTGCAACAATAATTGTAAGTGCAAAATCAGGTGATTCTTTACTAATTACAATTTTCACTTGATTTCCTACATGCAAGGGTTACTATTATTGTAAGACTTGTTGTGAGATTCACAAATCCTACAGTAGTAACAATTTTAAGGGGGGAAATCTGGTGACTTTTAAGTCGTGAATTTATGCAACGTGTTGTTTGATATCTTCAACATCTTGTTACAATTGTTTGACTTGTTGAACTCAACAACAGGCCCGGGCGACTAGAGCATGGGTTTAACCCCAGCTCAAGTTAATTCATTTGCAACTTGAAAGCAGCTGTTGTGAATCACGGCATATTCGTTTAAGTTGCTGATAAATGTACTGTTTTGGAACTTTGGTATATGACTTTATATGTTGTCATAGTTTTCATGTTCATATAGACTGTGGGTCTATTGCTTTACCGGATTAAACGGACTGGACTTAATTTAGTCCGAGGTTTAGGAATTAATCTGGTTAAACGGACTAAACGAGTTAAAATACATAAGTCAGCGGCTTCATTATAGTCTGACCCCATTCGAAAACTACCACCAGACTAAACGGATTTATCATGCACGCTTAACATTAGCGTGCATAGTTAAGTCCGATTGAAAAGCAGCGCACTAAAAGTTAAGTCCGTTGAATCGGGAGGTTTTGGAGTGGCATTTTTAAGCTTGATACTTTAACCGTTTAGTCCGATTAAATTTAACCCTTTAATCCGGTAAAGGAATGGGCCCTGAGTTTTCAAGCAAAGACAACACAAAACTAATATAATCCAATACGTTTAATGCATTTAAAAAATTGGCTAAAATAGCGTTGTAACCGACTGTATTGTGTTTTTCATGCTGGCTTTGTTTTCGCCACAACATGGGGGCGCTGGGTGGGGGTCGATCGTTTCGGGAGCTGGTCAAGGATAAAGAGCGGATCATCGCGAACACACGACCGCTGGGATTCGTCACGGCATGTGTGGATAAAATTGGTATGGGAAACTGGGTGAAAAGGGCAGTTTAGTGTGGGACAAATTATTCAGTGATCAACGTAATCCTATTATGTACTCTTGATGAATCTTGCTTGAACCACTGACCATTATCACTTGCATTTTGTTGCAAAAAAGTGAAAAAATGACATCACAGTGATTTGTGTTTTGTATAGTTAATGTAATCCATTTATTTTTATTAGGTACATAGCCACATAGACAATCCATGCAGAACGACAGCTAGTGAAATAGTCACTCGTACAGAACGACAACACTAAAGCCTGACAAAAAATAGATGCGCCACCTACTTATTTTAGTGGCATGACTTCTGCAACTACTTGCTGTACTCTTGATAGCCAAAATCTATTCTTTCGTAACGAAATC
Organism: Trissonchulus sp. WLG1_4; assembly: GCA_030248245.1. Classification (NCBI taxonomy): domain Eukaryota; kingdom Metazoa; phylum Nematoda; class Enoplea; order Enoplida; family Ironidae; genus Trissonchulus; species Trissonchulus sp. WLG1_4. The sequence continues at coordinate 36,276 of JASANF010012110.1, read as the reverse complement.
ACATGTTTCGTTTTCTCAAGTGGTGCAAGTATTGTTTATCAGACTTGAGTGAAATAGCCATTCAGCCAGTCAGAAGCATTTCACTGATGGGTTTGGTTATATAATAGATCTGCTGGAGGCGGACTCAGTGGTGGTGGACGCAGACATTCTGCTGGAGGGCCATGTCTCCTGGACCGGACGCAGCAGTGCGGAAGTGTCCCTGTGCCTGCGGCAGCAGCGACAAGACTCATGGCAGCCAATCATTCACGCCAAATTTGTCATGGTCGCCATTGATCCCTTCACTAAAAAGTGACCCTCGGTTTTTAAATTTGGGTATTATTCGCTAAAAAGTGACCCTCGGTTTTTTTTTAAATTTGAGTAATATTGGAAGCTGGTATCTTTTTAGGGCTTTTCAGGTTGATGGCGCCATTCCTATGAGCCACTTATTTAAGATGCGTGATTTCATTGAAAACCTATCAGTTCGGTGGTAGTTTACAAATTGGAGTGAAATTTAGTAGCTGACTTATTTTAACCGGTTTATTCTGATATTTATTCTGAAATATAAAGCTAATATTGTTCTAAAGTCTGACAAAAAATAGTTGCACCACTTGACAAAACAAAACATGTGATTTAGTTACGAAAAGAATAGATTTTGACTATCAAGCGTACAGCAAGTAGTCGCAGAAGTCATGCCACTGTAATAAGAAAGAAGCGCAACTATTTTTTGTCAGACTTGAATTCGGGGGGGGCGGGGGGGGGGGGGAGGGGAGGGGGGGGGAGGGGAGGGGGGGGGGGGGGGGGTGGTGAGGGCGCAGGCTTTTTTTTTTGGCGGGGGGGGTTTTCTGCTTTCCGGGGGGGTGGGGTGGCCCCCTGCGGCGCTGCGCCCCTCCGCCCGCGCGCCCGCTCAGGCCGGCGTCGTCATGGCGTACGCCATGCAATGCGCCCGCTCATGCGCCCTCGTGTGAATAGGCCTTAATGTGTTTCATTCTGTTAAGAAATGATCCCCACAGTCTTGGTGTCTTGGTCTATTTCATTCAAAATTCAACACGTTTTCTGACATTTGATATTCTTGTTTCTAAATAATGTTTGACTGAGAGTTAAGTTAATCGCCTTTGTGAACGCCACCAAGTGCATGTTGTTACAGAGTGGCCAGCGTGCATCCAGTCTTGGCCGAAACACCAGAACAACACCAAATCATCCAAGCTGGAAAAGGTGAACTTTGTAGACTTTTTGTGAATGATTTCGGCGACTTTATTGATAGACGCTATTAAGTCGAATTAAACTAAACTCCTTTGCTAATTTAATTCAGTTGTCAAGACAGAAAGGGAAGTGAAAGAAAAACAGCTGCAGCATCGGAATGACCCAGGGAGGATTCGAACCACCCATCTCTGCATCTGCAGACCAACGCTACCTACCATTTGAGCTACTGGGCCGGTGATGAACTGTCGTTAATCCCTTTAAGTACTCCAAGGGGCCTATCTTGCTTCACATGGTAATACTCCTGACGTGTTGTGTGTTTGCAGAGTCAGCCGAGAAACGGAAGCAGGAGCTGGCAGAGTCTCTGCTGCAAGTGCCCCCCACTGCCCAGGAGGTCGCCAGACTTCATCAGCTCTTCTTGCAGACTGTGGCTCAGGAGTAAGGCCTGACAGAAAATATAATGGAATTGAGTAATAACAAGAGTACATAGTTAAGCACTGAGTGCTTAATGCTTTGTTGTGAACTCTTGGTATGTACTTTAACTTATTATGTACTTTTGGTACTTTAACCTATTACAACTTATTATGAACTGTTGGTACGTTAACTTATTATGGACTCTTGTTATTAAGAGATAAGACGATGAATCAGTCAACGATAGCGCAAGCATAGTTTGACACTTTCTTATTCCGTATTTTTGTTTATTGGGAACTTGCTTTCTGTTGTTTTTATATATTAGACTTTAGTTTTCGTTTTGTATTCTGCCTAAGGGCCACAAGGCGTAAATTCGTGGCCTAGTGTACTGGTACCAGGGGCGTAGCCAGGGGGGGGGGGGGGGAATGGGGGGAATTCCCCCCCCGAAATTTTTTTCTGGCTACGCCACTGAGTCTGGTACTGTACAGTTCCGCAAGCACAAATAAGCTGTTTTATACGTTTTATAGTTGTCTAAGAGACACAGTATATAATCATTCAACATAATAGTACAAAAAAGCCAGGGGGCCAGGTAGCCAACAACACAGTGTGACTTTATTTTAGGGAGCATACCTTCAAACATCCAAAACTGCCACCCGCTTATGTGTGGTCCGAAGACTGTATCCTGAAAAACCTAATCATTTGCTTCCCTCAGGTGCGTGTTAAGCCTGGTTCATACTTGTCCGGGTGTGTTTGTGTGTTGTTGCCGGGCGATATGTATATGTATATATATGTATATATATATATATATATCTATATATATATATATATATATCATATATATATATATATATATATATATATATATATATATATATATATATCCATATATATATATATATATATATATCTATATAAATCAAACGTAAGGGACTAATCAATTTTGTGTATAGCAGTTATTTAAAATTCATTCTTACGGACAAACGGACACCATTACGAACAAGTATAAATTTGGGTTTTAAATTTAAATTTAATTTAATCCAGTATTTAAAAATACTTCCTAGCTTCACTTTTTACATCAGTAATAAACACTCTAGATCATTTTGACTCAAACTTGGATGAGAATTTATGGAGACTGGCATTTTTTTAAAATCAATTTTTAGTTGTTTGACTTTTCGTAAACAAGTATATATATACGGCCAATCAGAAGTATATAATACTGTTGTTTTGATACCGCAAAATAATTTAAATATGATATAAATATACTATATAGTTGTATTGCAGCAACGCAATTTGTACGGAAAAATTTTCGGGGGTTTTCTGATGCGCATGGCCACTGAGCTGTCCTACGCCAACGCGGCCGTTTTCAGTCGAGCCCGCCCGACACTGGTGGCCGTGGACGACATTATGTTCAGGAAACCGGTGGAGATCGGCTCTTTGCTCTATCTCTCCTCACAGGTGCAGACAGTGACTGAGTGCATAATGGGAGGAGTGTGACAGTGACTGAGTGCATAATGGGAGGAGTGTGACAGTGACTGAGTGCATAATGGGAGGAGTACTATAGTAATAGTTTTTCTGTGTTGGTCAGCCTGGTAGTGTGGTAGTGGCGTTGCACATAGAATAGCAAAGTGAAGACTATAACTTGTTAGGTATACTTTTCATTTACCAAATTGCTAGTTAGTTACTTGTTATTAGTGTTTGTGACCGGCCGCGAAAGCCGCCGGCCGGCTCCGGCCGGCCGGCGGCCGGGCCGGCGAAGAACTTCGGCCGGCCGGCTGTGAACGGCCGGCCGGCCGGTAAAAGCCGGCCGGCCCGTGAAAGCCGGCCGGCCGGCCGGCCGGAACGGCCGAATTTTTGGATAAAACCAGTCCAGAGTGTCATTTCGGCATAAACTTAGCCTGCCGGATTGTTATGCCGGCCTAATTTTGTCAGTCGGTTGAATCTGGCTGGCTGGCCGGTGTTTTTAACCGGCCGGCCGGCTGATTTTAGCCGGCCGGCCGGCCGGAGCCGGCCGGCGACCATCAGGCCGGCCGGGCGAAAATTCCGGCCGGTCACAAACACTACTTCTTATCTCTACCAGAATTAACTTTTCTGACAAAGTTAGTCGATTAGCCGATATTCCCTAGGATACCATGCCCCAGGGGGCCAAAGGGGTCAAATTTTCGAAATTGAGATATTTTTTATTGGTTTTGGCAAGTCAGCCCGTAACTGACGTTGTTCGGTTGACCGCTAAGGTGTACCGCATCTACTGCGTCGACAAGCTGGCCGTTGGAAAATCAAATGTCGTAGCCTTACAATTATTACTAATACTAAGGTCTAAATTTGGATGAACGGTAGTACGTCTAATAAATTTGCGAAAATTGGTTCTGCAAAGTACTATGTGGGAAGTTGCCAACGTTGCCAAGTACTTGTCCAACACCGTGGCGTGATTGTTTTGTAATTTTTCCGGGTACGTTGACACTCTTTCCAGTGACCATTTTGACAGGGGTAGGTGAGTTGCACATTACTCATTAACAGTCAAAAAAGAAACCAAACGGGACTTTAACTCAAACCGGTACATTTAGCAATCATAAGCCAATGAGATCGTAGCAGCCTTTTAGCTCCGGCCACAATGTAGGATATGGATTACGGCAGCTTGATTGTCCCTGAAAAAATGAGTGTCATACTCTTCCTATTATGTCTCTTGTCTGGTTCAGGTCTGCTACTGCGAGGGCCCGTACATGCAGGTGCGAGTGCACGCGGAGGTGGTCCACCCGGAGACCGGCGCTCAGGAAACAACCAACACCTTTCACTTCACCTGGAGGACCTCGCAGGACAAGCCTGTGCGCCAAATAATGCCCAGAACCTACTCTGGTACGGTGAAGCGGTGTTGTTACAGGATTTTAAATCAGTCAAGTTATCAGTTAAAGTTAAGAAGGCTCAGATTTTAGTTATTTGTGTGGCGCAGAATCTGTGAGATGATTAGCTGTATGTTAGTTTAAGTTTTGTGAAACAATTCCGACGGGTGCACTTGCCTTTGCTACATCAGAGGCAGCTAGAAGAGTGTTTTATCCTTCTGTAAGAGTGAGAATTAACTATGTACTCTTGTTCATATGCCCTGACAAAAAATTGTTTACGTCTTCAGTTGAAATGTATTTAATTGAAACTTTCCAAAAATCTAAATATATATTGTTTGCCCCCTCTAAAATTTCAGCCAGTTCCTCGATTAAACTGATTAGATTATTTGTTTGCCTAAATAATTCATCTCAATTTTGAGATCAGCTTGCAAAATAGTGCCCAGAAGCGGGAGGTGATATTTCTTGTGGGAAATACGAATTTTTGCTTAATGTCATTCGCTATTCACAAAATTAATTTTTGTCTAATTCCGTTCTGTCCATGTTAGGAATTGGCCCTTAGTGATCAATCCTGCTTGCATTGTATCTTATATTTCCCAAACTTTGTTAGGTGTTTTTCACTGACACCTATTCGGTTCTTGCAGACATGATGTTGTATGTGGACGGGAAGCGTCATTTCCAGGAAATGCAGTAACCAGAGCACCAAGAGCAATAACCTATTTCCACCGTTCCTTTGGCTCACTGCTAGCAGTATATATCCTAGTCCTTTGACGATATGCTTGCCCTAACTAACTTTTCTTGTCACTAATTGTGTACATATAAATTCAGGTGTAATGTTATTCTTTACTATTAATTTTGACTGTGTTATTTTGTTGTGTATGTGTAATGTCATTATATATTTAAGTAAAAGAAAATGGTAAAATGTGTTTGAATTAATTGAGATTATTCAGATTTACCTGCTGTGTAGTCGTACTAAGAATACATACATAAGCGACATGCAACTTAAAAGGTAAAGGTAAAGGTAACCCGCGGATAGATAATTATCCTTTGGCGTGTCCGCCCTCGGGTGGGGTGCTCGTGTCGTTACTGTTACAAAGCCCTGGAGCGTCAGGGGTGCCACCAAGAGAGATCCGATATAGGTCAACTCGCAGCTGATTGGTAAGGCTTTACACCTTGTTTTAAGCCATCCACTTTTTACGCGGCAGCCTCAGCCGCCGCGTGAGCCGCCGCGTATATACTATATTTCAATCGTCTTCTGTGATTGCATGTAGTTCTACTGTAAAACAAGAGGTAGGATGTCAGACTTTAGATGGCGTTTCAAACTAGTGATATGGGTTCGATCGTCTCAACGGTTTGGATCGACATTAAAATTCCGTGTCGGCTACCCGGATCGTAAAAATTTTATGTCTGGACCCCAAAGTTTCGAAATTTGGCGTGTTGTATAATTTCACAATCTTTTCTAGCGCTCAGCCAAATGCACTACAATTCCAAGTAGTCAAATATTGGCTTTTTATAGTGGCAAAAGTATAGGCACGTCTCCAAGTGAAGGGGAGGTTTCTCAGCTTTAAAGTCACGTCAAGACACGTACTGAAATGTTTCTAAACATCAGTGATCTTTATCTTTGCACACCACAACAATTTCGCAACAATATTTTAGTTAACACAAGCGTTAGCTTTTTGCAAACTAACATATAATTTCCCTTAGAAATTTAGATTGTCATTTAGTTCAGTCGCAGTCAGTGATAAGTTAACCTGCAATTAGGTTTCTTTTCTTCGACCGAGCGGCGAGCAGGCACCTCATTTTCTCAAAATTTTATGCCATTACCATCAAGCGTTAACCCTCTTACAGTCCCTGAAAAATGGCAACATTTGTGAAAATTAGCGCTACCATTTGCTGGCGAGTAGCTATGACTCAGGACAGATTCCTCACCAAGCAAATTAAAAGGTTAATTTTAATCGGACTAAACGGTTAAAAAATTAAGCTTACAAATTCCATTTCGAAACCTCCGGATTAAGCGGACTTAACTTTAGGCGCGTTGCTTTTTAGTTGAACTAAGCGGATTTTACGGACTAGGTAAAATTTTTTACTGATTTTACTGAACGGACTAAGCTAAAGTTAAGCGTGCATGTTGAGTCCATTTAGTCCAGTGGTAGGTTTGGAATGGAGTCAGACTAAAATTAAGCTATGACATATTTTAAGTAGTTTAGTCCGTTTAACCAGATTTGCCATTCCTAATCCTCGGACGTAAATAAGCACAATTCGCTTAATCCGGTAAGGCAATGGGCCATTGGGCCTTAAGGGTGAATTTCGTAAAGGTGGTTAAAATTTCAAGCAGTACAGTACAGCAGGTCTCTGTTTTGCTGAAATTTCAACTGAGCTAAAACCATGGTAAAGAAAATTTATGAAATTAATAACGAATCAGGCGATATTTCGTAATGAAATAATAACGTGCAAATCATATAACAAGCACGTCTTGCGAGTAAAGTTAAACCAATTTTGATAGATTTTATTGCTACATGCTTAGGTACAGTTCCGAGGATATTCTTCGAATATAAAACGCGGCACCAAAAAAATTTTAAAGCAGTTTCAATTCAACAATCAACATGTCTAGCTGGAACATGTTTTTCTAGCCGCATCTAGAGTTCCTTCCTTAAGGAAATTTTGCGGGCCGGGCCCGGGCCGGGCCGACCTCTGTGCTCGCGGGCCGGGCCGGGCCGGTGGTGGGCCGGGCCGCGGGCCGGGCTGGGCCGGTGGTGGGCCGGGCCGCGGGCCGGGCCAAGTTTAAACAAAGCCAAATTTTTCCAAAAAAGCCAAAACCTTCGAAAAACACTACCTATAAGCTAATTCAAACACATAAACACTCATATGACAATGTGGCAGGGTATATATTTACCCCCCTTGTTGCAAACCTGAGAGAACTGGGGAAAATTTTACTTTTTCTTCAAGTGCCAACAACAAAATTTGTTGTTTAATTTAATTTTTATGCCGATTTTTTTTTAATTTTGGGTGGAATTTTTGTTCACGACGGAAACTTCTCCCCTGTTTTACCCTTGATGGGACCCCCGTCTCTCCCCTCAGCCACCGGCCCGCGAAGGAACTCTAGCCGCATCCTGCTTTCACAGTCGGCAAGATTAACTTAGAATCTTCTTACAAATTTTTTTCCTGTTGGGCCACAGCCCAACAGGTCTTTAATTTTGATTATGGTATCTTTAACAAAGTTCTAGCGTTACTGTGTGTTACGTGCGGAGTGTGTTTTACACGTCTTCTATCGTACCTGAGCATCTGTCACACTAAAATGCTATGTAGTTTCACTGTGTTGTTGAGATCGGGGCTGTTGTTGAGAAGTAATTCGAAATGCAAAAAAATGAAAAAAAGTGACCAACTTAAAATCGAACCTACGGTCTCATTATTAAGAATCTCTCAAGCTAACCACTCGACCACACAGATCAGTAGCGTCCCAAGACTTCACTAAAAGTACATATATAATTAATAAGATATTATTAATAGGACATAAATTATCCTAAGCAAATCGGTAACAATAAATATAATAATCAAGATCCAAAAACAGTGATTTAACTCGGCACATGAATCCGTATTTGCGAAATCGTAAAATTTAATGGACTAATTCGCTTTTGGAAAATTTTGTGAAAGGTTGGCCTAGGTCCACCCACAGCGTTAAAATACTGGTACCTAACACATTCAACGACAACTAAACGATCTTTCTTTGTGGTCTCCGTGGCGCAGAGTACTAGCGCATTGGTTTCTTAACCAAAAGTTTGCTAGATCGAGCCCAGCCAGAGATAACTTTTTAAATTTTACGCAATATTCGGTAAGTCGATTAGCTGTTAGCTATTTGCAGCAATAAATTATTTTACGTCTCGATCCCGTATCCATTGTGCACTTTGGTCAACCTATGTTAAAACGGTTGCAGAAGAAGACGTTTTGTATGGCAGATAAATCAAGTAAATATGTATCAAGTAATTAATGCTGTATCTGGCCCAACAGGTTTACGATGGCCTCTGGCCTTACAAAGCAATTAACACGCTGAGCAGCAGATACGTGTTAATTAAGTTTTTGTACTACAGTATATATATACGCGGCGGCTGAGGCCGCCGCGTAAAAACGTACGTAAAACCATGGTTTAGTAAAACCACCTTTTTGAAATCCACCCTAAGAGTTGTCATGTTTGTTTAGCTATTGGCTTGATGTTGGCTTTAAAATATATTGGTGCCGCGTTCTATATTCGAAGAATGTCCTCGGCACTGTAAGCATGTCGCAACTCGCAAGGAGTTCTATCCAAAATATAATTAACTCTACTCGCAAAACGTTTAATCTTCAATTTAAAACAAGCCAAGTTTTCGGCAAAAGTATACAGTATCAAGCATAAACTTTTAAGTACATTGGCCAGAGGCCATCGTAAACCTGTTGGGCCAGTGAAAGTGCTGTGTCTTTAGCCCAAGTAATTATGAACACTGTGGTGCCTGTTTAGTAAAAAGTTAGGCACAAAAATGACCTAAAAATGCTGGACCCCAAGACAAAACGGAGTGCGCGATTTGATTCCGAAGTGAACAAATGGCGAGCATCAAGAGATATAACGAGTAGTCACTAGTCCCAAAAATCATTCCATGTGAAATACGACTACGAAATACGAATACGACATAAACTCCAAATATTAAACATTTACATTATTAAACAGTCAGCGTTTAAACGGACTAAAGTTCAACGGTTCGAAAACCGCGTTTTTGGAACCCATAAACGTTTGAACGCTTCCAAACCGTTTAAACGTTTAAACGCGTTTAAACGGTTCAAACCGTTTAAACGTGCCTATGCCTACACAGTACGGAAAGTGAGAATACGCTAGTACCTACAGTATACCGTATTTCCTCGAATAGAGCCCCTGTCTTGAATAGAACCCCTGTCTTGAATAAAACTCCCGTCTGACTGTTCACAAAATAATAGAACCCCACCTTGAATTGAACCCCCGGGGGTTCTATTCAAAACGTCCTCGAATAGAACCCCAGGGGTTGTAATCAAAACGTCCTCGAATAGAGCCCCAGTGTACGTATGTACGTACAATTTACGAGCGCTGGATAAGCCTGCAGGAGATATTTGTTTACGACTGCTTTTGGTCAGAATGAGCCAGTATGTACTATGTATCTATGTGCGTGGAAGTTTAGCTTTATTTATTGGTGAGTTGATGTAGAGCCTCGTTGGCTTACGCTGATTAGATTTTTAACCCTCCATGTTTATACAATGCAGGTGACGTGACGCCCATTTTCGATTTCAATTTTAAGTAATATAGTTTTATTAAAAATTTCCTACTAATGTGACACTACATAAAATTAATATTACAATCAAATTCCCAAACTAACTTGAGACTCGATACTAAATCAATTATATAGTAGCATATGGGTGCTATGACGTTTAGCATTCGATTTTCGTGTAGTTTCTTGGCTCCAAAGATGCATTACGCAACGTAAATATAATTAATTGTTTGTTGCAACTAGCAAGGTTTACACATTAATGCTGAAAACGGGATACTTATTATCTGTTTAATCAAAATGTTGAAACTAGGTAAGGGTTTAAACCACAAAAATGGCCACAGCATTTGCTACGATAGTTTTAGAAAAATGAAATTAATTCATTGAAAAGACAGTTTCTAGCGTTTTTCAATAACATTATGTCCAATGCCTAGGCCACTTCCTGAAAGTTAGTCTAAATTCAAAATTCAAAAAATTATTAATTAATTAGTAGGTGCTAGTTAATATTTACGTTAGCCTTCCGTAAGTCATTATACTTCTGCAATAACAACAGTCTTAGAATCATCAACTCCTAGCCCGGTTAGCTCAGATGGAAGTAAAAGTCGTATCTACTGAGAATCTGATTTCAAATCAGAACGTTGGTGGTTCGAATCACACCGGGCTTGCTGTTTTGGTTTTCTGCAAGTACCACTTTCCGTCTTCTGAAACTGCATTAGATCAGCCAGAGAGACCCACCTACCCCATCAGGGGGGATGGGGGGGACCCCCCCAAAATCGAGGACCCGGGGGGGAGGGTCCCAAAAATTTTGAAAAAATGGCACTTTTTGGCGAAATTTTTAGAAAATTGTGCAAAATTTCGGGTTTTTTTGGTCGATCTGGGGGGAAGGGTCCCCAAAATTTGGCCGGAGAGGCCATCCAAAATTTTGACCCCATTACATGTGTGAAGTATGTGTTACAAACGTGAATAGGCTTTAAAACCAGTTCTTTTGTCTTTCTATTCAAAACATTTGAATATACGGTCAAGCTATTTATAAAGTGTGAGTAGACTTCGCTATGCCTTTGGCTTAGAGATAATTGGTGTAGCCACGAATTTTGACGACGGTCGGTTGGCTTTTTCCCGGCGGGTTGAGTCTGTTTTCTATATTGCCCAAATTCTGTATATCTGCCCCATGTTGTGTTTATTTCATCAATAAAGGTATTATATTCGGTTTTTCTGTGTTTTCCTGATGTTTTTAGGCTTCTGTTTATAGTTTTACGTATTTTCATGGGTTTAGGGTAGTTTTTGGGTAGTGAGCGAGCTAAGGCCCTATCTTTTAGCCTAGGACGGAGACACTTCGGTTCGGACTTGGAATCTAGATCATAAGAACTTCACATGGCGAGGCTGCCAGGATTACTGCCTATTACTGCCAATTTGTCTCGGGTACTTGTCATATTCGTTTTGTATTATGCCTTAGTCGTATTTGTTATAACTACTAGTCATATGTATGTGTTTCTGCAGATATATCCTCATATTTAGGGAACGGGTCCGTTTGAGTTTCCCTCGAATTTTGACTTCTTTTCCCAAAAATCTCTTAGAAGTTTCCCTACTGTAAAAGTTCGGGCCGAACTTTATCGGAGAGAGAGGGATGTGAAGTATGTGTTACAAACGTGAATAGGCTTTAAAACCAGTTCTTTTGTCTTTCTATTCAAAACATTTGAATATACGGTCAAGCTATTTATAAAGTGTGAGTAGACTTCGCTATGCCTTTGGCTTAGAGATAATTGGTGTAGCCACGAATTTTGACGACGGTCGGTTGGCTTTTTCCCGGCGGGTTGAGTCTGTTTTCTATATTGCCCAAATTCTGTATATCTGCCCCATGTTGTGTTTATTTCATCAATAAAGGTATTATATTCGGTTTTTCTGTGTTTTCCTGATGTTTTTAGGCTTCTGTTTATAGTTTTACGTATTTTCATGGGTTTAGGGTAGTTTTTGGGTAGTGAGCGAGCTAAGGCCCTATCTTTTAGCCTAGGACGGAGACACTTCGGTTCGGACTTGGAATCTAGATCATAAGAACTTCACACATGTATGCCATCAGTGTAATTTAACGTAGGAAAATCGACCTACCCGGAATTACATAGAAAGTTGAGATTCCGAATATAGTATAGGACGCGGCCCCTGCAGGGGCCGCATAAAAAGACTAGGGTCACGTTTTCACAACCACGTAAGCACTTTTGTAAGCATTTTTATGGGTAGCTAGATATGTATTTAGCATTAAGATGATTGATCGAAAACTACGCTACGAACATACGTGTAACGGGGTCAAAATTTTGGGGAGGGGCTCTGGTGGGGACACTCCCCCCTGATTGACCAAAAATACCCTAAATTTTGCAGTTTTGTAAAATTTCTTTTATAAAGTGCCATTTTTACTCAATTTTGCGCAAGTTCGGGGACCCTCTCCCCGGCCTCTGTATTTGGGGGGGTCCCCCCATGGGAAAGCCCTGGGGTTCTATTCGAGGAAATACGGTATTACCAAAACGAGATAACGGTCACATATTACCGAAAGCGAAAGTACGATAGTACAGTACCTACCACGAACGAGCAATTGACAAAAAGCAAGATAGCAGTAGCAAGATAGCAGTACAGTGTCAAGCGCTGGACTACGGTAGCACAGCAAAGGTCCATGTGGTGACACTGGTTTGGTTCAAAGTAACCCATTAAGCCCGGTTCATACTCGTCCTCATGTTTGGTCGCTATCTTTTTGTCCTTAAGCAGTTCCAAGAAAACTGCGTTGCCAAATGAGCCAACTTCTTGCCCGAAAGTAGTTGGGCAAAAGTTCAGATTGTATACAACAAAAAATTGGGCAAAACTGTTTTGTCAGTGCTTCACAATAGCTGACTAAAAATTGTCCTTGTCCCGTTCCTTACGTTGTTAAGGACAAGTATGAACCGGGCTTTAGGGATTTGAAACGAATATACACTTTCACATTTAACTCCAAGCATCCTGACAAGAAAACTCGTCGAAGTTGCATTTTTATTTGAGAAACGGGTCAAATTGAGGTCGTACCAAAACTTTTTCAAAAATAATCTTGTGACTGTGCAATGGTCTTCACCTTAAACCAAGCAGTCTAACTGGAAACGGGGAATAATAATGGTACTTAAGTGCACTGAAGTTTAAATTTTTCACCAAAAAGTCAAATTTGCAAAAATGAACCCTTTTGCACAATCTTTGCCGAAAACTGGCTGAATGCTTGCCCAAATTCTGGACTTGATTCCATTGCAAGTTCTCAATTTTGATGTGATTTATCTCAGACACTTACAAACCGGGATAACTTAAGGTCACGTGATCATTATTAATCAATACATAATAGCAGTCTATACGCACACAATAATTACAACCTATGTACGTACTCCCCGATTTGCATACAATCTCATTTGCATATTGACAGTACAATATGCAAATGAGCTCGCATCACGCTATAAAAGCCGGCTGCGAATTCATTTGGTGTGTTTTGTGGCCAAGAGTGGACTGTGTCTTTCTATCTGACCATCTGCGATCATTCAATCATGTGGACTGCCGTGGCTCTGTTGATGGCTTTGGCTGGGACTGCCGTGAACGGGCAGCAGCTGACCTACGGGCGATTTCCTCCACGTTATGGACCACCGATTCAAAGGGAGCCTATTGGTATGTTTAGCAGGTTGATAATGGTTTAGTAGGGATTTAGTCTGAGCATTGTATTATGATGGAAAGGGTAGGCCCAGTGATGCAGTTTGGCGAAAGGGATTCTTTATGTAGAAATCGGGTTCGAGCTTTGTAGCTTCTTACCAGGGTTTGAGTAGTAGTTTTTATTGTTAGTTTTGACCAGTAAATATTTTCAGAATGGGCTTTGTAGAAATTGGTTTTCACCAATTTTGGTGTATTTGCTAATCCAGGGTTTAAGATAGGGTGGATTTCACCACGGTGGTTTTTAAAAACCATGGTTTTACGTACGTGTGCATATGATTTGCACATAATTTCATTACGAAATATCGCATGATTCGTTACGAATTTCGTTAATTTTCCAAAACCATGGTTTTTGCACAGTTGAAAATTCAAACCTGCAGCATAGCAGGTTTTTATTCTGCTGAAATTTCAACTGAGCAAAAACCATGGTTTTAGAAAATCTACGAAATTCGTAACGAATCATGCGATATTTCGTAATGAAATATGTGCAAATCATATGCACACGTATGTAAAACCATGGTTTTTAAAAACCACCGTGGTGAAATCCACCCATAGGGTTTTCTACGAGCAAATTGTATATTGGTTTTCACCATATTTAGTAGTATATTGGTTTTCACCATATTTAGTAGGCTATTACCTTGTATATTACCAGTAAATATTTGCGATGTATATTTCTTTCAGACTGCGAGATCGAGTGCACCCCGTGGAGCGCGTGCCCTGTGACCTGCGGAGCCGGTGGAATCGAGACCCGTCAATGCCGCATCGGTCGTCGTGAGGCGTTCGGAGGCCGACCCTGCCCCCCTCTGTCCAGTGTGCCCACGGAGCGGCCCTGCCAGAACGTGCAATACTGCCCCCCCGAGCCGGTCGACTGTCAGGTCCAGTTCCCGCCCTTCCCCCCCTGCGGCTGTGACTCTCAGACCACTCGCCAGGGCACCATCGTGCGACAGCCCGAGAACGGCGGCCGTCCCTGTCCCCCCCTGACGGAGACACGGCCCTGCCAACGACCCGTGGAGTGCGAACCCGTGGACTGCCAGATGCAGTGCGATCCCCCCCACCCCTGCACCACCCAGTGTGGCACCGGGATCCAAATCCAGGTCTGTCGGGTGCTCCAGTACCCCCGCAACGGCGGCACCCCCTGTGGACCCATGCTGCGCTCCCAGCCCTGCTTCAGCCAGGCCCAGTGCCCCGTCGACTGCCTGGTCCGCTTCCCTCCGTTCCCCCCCTGCGGCTGCGACAGCGTGACCACGCGCCAGGGAGAGATCATCCAGCATCCCGCCAACGGGGGACAAGCCTGCCCTCCGCTCACCGAGTCTCAGAACTGTCAGGCACCGCCTGAATGCTTTCCCGTCGGTAAGGCTAAATTTTTGGTTTTTGCGGAGTTCGTTTCGGGTGTTTTTCGCGTTTCACTAGTTTCTGGAAGTAAGGTTACTATTTAAATGTGTGCTAATTTCTTCTTATTTTGCGGAAACCTTGATTTTAGTTGCAACCTTGGGTTAAATGCAGTTGGGGGGGGAAAAATAGTGGACCTATTTTTTTGAGTAGAGCACCTTGGGGGAAGCATTTTTGCTTCAAGAACCCCTATTTCATTTTTTGGATTTTCTGAGATACGACCCCCCGAAATCTGAACCCTCAGTGAGGGACGTTTTCGCAATTTTTTTCCGAAGCTCTTGTTTTTTCCGTTCTAATCGCGTCTAAATGGTGTCAGATTATTGTTTACAATTTTTTAAAATCAAAACAAAGGCTTTTTGACCTGGTTCCTGCCGAAAAATTGGCCAAATTCGCCAGAAACATCCAATTTTTGACCAAATTCAAACTTGGCCTTAACTTAGGCTTGGGCTTAGGCTTAGGCTTAGGGCTTAGGCTTAGTATGGGGCTTAGGCTTAGGCTTAGTATCAGGCTTAGGCTTAGGCTTAGGTTCAGGCTTAGGCTTAGGCTCAGGCTTAGGCAATAAAAAATCGAAATTTTCAGAAAAAATCCTGCCAGCTTAGCCTAAAGAATCCTGCCAACTAAGCCTAGACGATGCCTTAAAACATCATAACGCACTCAAAACTATCCAAAAACAAAGATTATAGCCATTTTTGGTTTCGAACTTTGGCCTACGCTCACTTCCAAAAACACTGAAAATGCAATTTTCAAGGGGTCATAGCTCAGAAAATCCAAATTTGTGGATAGGGGTTCTATTACAAAAAATGCTTCCCTCAAGGTGCTCTACTCAAAAAAATAGGTCCACTATTTTTCCCCCCCCAACTGCACTTGATCCGCAACCTTGATTTTAGTTGCGGTGCAACCTTGATTTTAGTTGCGGAAATGTATGTATTTGCGCAGTCATCATTATCCGATAATCATTATCCGATATGTTTGTCAATCCGTAGTTGCGGAAATGTATGTATTTGCGCAGTCATCATTATCCGAAATCCGATGTTTGTCATCATTATTCGATATGTTTGTTGCAGACTGCCAGGTCCGATGCGGCGACTTCGGCCCGTGCACCCACACCTGTGGCTACGGAGGCCTGCAGTTCCGCCAGTGCGAGATCGTCCAGCCCGCAGCCAACGGAGGTCGTCCCTGCCCGCCCGCTGAAGAGCTGACCCAGACGCGTCCCTGCGGTACCGGACGACCCTGCGACCGAGACTGCATCGTCCAATACGGCCCCTTCTCTCCCTGCGACTGCAACTCTCGTCAGCACCGTTCCGGGCAAATCGTTCAGGAGCCCATTGGCCAGGGTCGACCCTGCCCCCCGCTGACCGAGACCCGATCCTGCTCGCGTCCGGTCGAGTGCGAGCCAGTGGACTGTGAGGTCGATTGCTCTGACAGTCCTTGCTCCGCCAGCTGTGGCACTGGAGTCATCACCCGGACCTGTCGCGTCCGCACCGCTCCGCAAAACAACGGACGACCCTGTCCCCCCCTGCGTCAGCACCTCCCATGCCAGAATTCCCGATTCCCTCGGTGCTACGGCCAGTAAAACACCAACGAACAAACCCGAAACTGTTCGCAGAAAATTACCCGAAACTGTTCGCAGAAAATTTTTTGCAGAGTTCTATTTTTTTGCTAATAAAATTGCAAAGCAGACTTCGTTGTTTTGTTTGGGTTTTGTTGGGTTCTGTCTAGTTAACAATTGGTTCTGTCTAGAGAAAATGTCGAGCCCTTTTGGCAGTGAGTTTGCATACACAGCCCTCCTGCAAGGGGTGAGTTAGCATACCCAGTTTAGGGTACTTACTGTGAGGTGTCGTAGGGGTCGTATTTGTAGGTACTTGTTACGGGTTCGGACTTTGTGCCGTGAGAGGTTAGGAAGGGGTCGTCTCACTTTACAGTTTACTACTACTATTGGACATTCGACAGCAAATGCACTGAGGGCCTAGCTCCTAGTAGTTTGGTTTTTGGTTAGCAGTCTCAATTTAAGACTTTGCGATTTTTGAACTTTACGCAAAAGTTACCTAGTATTTTCTTAGCCTAACCTAGCCTATTTATGCAATCCATGAGTTGACTGATTTTTTTTAACTTTACGGATAGCAGCTTACCTAGTAGTTTTTTTCGCATAATCGCTAACATGTTTATTCAATGAGGTGATGTGTGTGAATACTTGTACACCTATACCTATTTTAAACCCGTCACAATGAAACCTTTACCTAGCAGGAACACAGTTGGAATTTATTTATGCAATTCGCATAATTTTCAGTCCATGCACATGCCACATTACTATACGATCTCAAGCAGATCAAGGGTTCTGATACACCGCATCCTTAGACAACCTGGCGCCATGACGTCCCAGCAGCATGACTGCCAGCGTGATCATCAGGGTCACCAAAAAAACCAGCCAAAAAAACAACTGGTCGAAAACTCGGGCCACTTTTTGCCACTCCATCGTAATCCTCTCGTCTCGGCTCTCGGTCTCAAATCGTTCCATCAGTTGTGTCGTTCGATGGACCACATTCTGCAGCCGGGAGTGGACGGTAGTGCTACAGGCGCCCTTCCACAGATGCTTGCTGCACTTTCGACCCGCCCCTTGACTCGCCGGCACCCAGGGGTCGTTGTGATTGGGCTCGATCACCGTTTTCACACCGGTCCCTTGCTGCGAGGCCTAGAAAACATCGACTGGACACTTGTGTATAACTGGCAACCCAAACTGGCTACCCAACCCTCCAGAGGGGGCTACCCACACTGGCTTAAGAGGGGCTACCCTACTAACTAAAAATGTAGTTAATACTATTGGTTGTATCTGGTTTGTGGTCTGTGCTAAACCTGTCCAACTAAGAAGCAATTGATTGACTTTTCTGCACGGTATACTGACAAAAACCAAAGGGCAGCTTCAAGCTTAACTGATCTTATCTGAATTACATCGGTGCCTTGGGAAAAAAATTAACGCAGTATACGGTTGAAGTACCAACAGCAACTTTCAAAATCAAGTCGGTGTGAAGTCAGCAAGCCAAGTAGGCATGAAATGAAGCTGACGCTGGCTTAGAACTGACTTAGGGTAATCGAATTTCTGTAGAATCGGCTATCTCTACTGACATTTTTAAAAATAAAAACGATTTTCAAAAATATCGTCGAAATTGTTACTACCACTTTAACCCTTACGCTAGTGGAGGTAGCCACGGCAACGATATAGTTTGACAGAGTGTGAAAAGCTCTGTTGACAGATTTGGCGGGTTTCCCGGCGGCCTGCTGCAAGGGGGAGTCAGGCTTGAAGCAGAGCAGGGGGGCCAGGATTGTGAAGGAGAGGTGGCGCAGCCAGCGGGGCACGTCCTGTCGCTGTTCCCCCCCGTGGCGAAGATTCAACACTACCACTGACATCAGCACTGACAGAGAGGAAATGCCCATGATGCACATGATGTAGATGGCTGCAACAGGGAAGCCTGAGCTAAGACCAAGAGTACAGAATAGGATATTATATTACATATATAATAGGATATGTACTCTTGCTAAGACTGAGCCTTAACCTAAGTGCCTGGAAATATGATCCGATCAATGAAGAGAAGTGTTAAAGATAGTGAGCGTTCACTGGAAACAGTAATATGGCAACACACTGACTAAAGTCTGACTGAAAATTGCTGCACCCTGAAGCAAGACAGGCCGCGTGATTTTTGGGACTACGTGACTATGTAATGGTGCTGCGTATTTTGTTTGTCTCAGGGTCCAGCATTTTTTGCTCAGACTTTAGTGACTGCTACATCTAGAGAACTCGAAATTGTTCAAAAGACTGCGACTGCCAAAACAAGCGATTTCATCTTGAATAGAACGAATTGCAAGCATCAAGAGTACAGCAAGTAGTCGCAAAGTGCATGACCACTCATTTTAATCTAATTGGCTCGATGCAGGCAGAGTTCACAAATGGGCGAAGCCGAACTTGAACTGCCTGCCAGAAGCCTGTTGCTTACAAGTCCGTACAATCGCAAAAATTAGGTGATTTCGAAGTTTATCGTATGCATTCGTTACGAATCAGCTGATTTTGCACTCACAATTGTTACGAATTGTAAGACTTGTCTGAACAACAGGCCCCAGGTGGGAATGTTCAATCCGACCCGAACCCTGATCACTTTGACAAACCAGCGCACCGATGAGCGGTATGACGTCAGAGGTCTCTGGCATGTTCTCGCCGATGTTGAATGAGAAAACGGAGTAAGCCAAGACAACCGTCAGGCCGAGCGTGACCTTTTCTCCGCTCTCGCAGGGCAGCCAGAACTGCATCATGGTGAGGATGGAGAGCATGATACAGGGAATGATGATGTTGTACATGTAGAACAGCGTGCGGCGACGAAGGTGCAGCACGAACGTCAGCTCTGAACACAGCACCAAAGGGCTAGGGATCGAATCCCTCCACTGATTTAGTTTTTTTGCTAAATTGTGTTTTCTTTTTTTTAGACGCTACAAGACTCTTATATTTTTTGAAATATGATATCTAAATCACGTTTTTTAGATTTTTTAGGCTACGGTAGAGGAAGCTGAAAATTTTGGAAGCATGAGTCAACGCTGAGTTATATCAAGAGTACATAATAGCGTCTCACTCTATATAGAAGAAGAGTGGGACACTCTCCAGCCTGCCTGTGTTCTAGCAAAGGCAGATGCGCTGGTCGTTTGCAGGCTACATGTTGACATTCTGTGCAACATGTGCCAGGCCAATCAGAAGCGAGCTGCTATTCTCTGATTGGCAGACGCCTGTGCACGTGCTCCAATCATAAAACGGGATAGGGATAAAGGTTAATAACTCATTATTCGTTCATAGTCTGCTTGCAAAAACATTAAAAAAGGTTTGCAAATACCTTTGGGGATATTTTGGCAAACTTTCAACGAAATTGATTGATAAACTTCAAGAAATTGAGAAAAGTTTATATCTCAAAAGTTTCTCAATCAATTTCGCTGAAAGTTAGCCAAAATATCCCTGAAGGTATTTGCAAACCTTTTTTAATGTTTTTGCAAGCAGACTATGAATAAACAATGACTTATTAAGCTTTTATCCCTATCTTAATGCTTATCTACGCATCAGCGATTATATACTAAAGTGTGTTTCGCAGAGAATCTACGCGCTGATTGGCTAGTAGCATGTTGCACAGAATGTCAACATGTAGCCTGAAAACGACCAGCGCATCTGCCTGAGCTAGAACACAGGCAGGCTGAAGACTGTCTCACTCTTCTTCTATATAGAGTGAAACGCTATTATGTACTCTTGGTTATATTATTAGCAAGAGATATTCAGAATTTTATGTACAACAGGATAACGTGTTTTTCATAATGACTATGGGTGGAATTCTAGAAGGGTGATTAGCGAGTGACTAACTTGATCAGTCGCAAAACGTTCTTTCATTACGTTTTGTCATTACGAATTCTACACGCTGAGAATAGACTCGCCTGATGTCATTCTGCACGCGCGTTATTTTTTTAATCACTGACTAACTTAATCACCCTTCTAGAATTCCACCCTATAAGTCGTTCCTAATCCTACGCAGTTTCTATTACTTCCTGGCTTAATGGCAAGTTACACACAAAAATTGCGTTAAAACAAAATTCCATTAATAACATCTATTATTCCCACAGCAAACATGAGCAGGTGACCTGGGAAGGGTGTGTCCGCGCAGCAGGAGTAGTAGTTGACCCCGCGCCGGACCGTGGTCTCCAAGATCTGCCACTCCCCGTGGTCCGTGTAGCTGTCAAGGCTGATACGGGTTGACCGGTTTGTGACGTCCACATAAAACACAATTACACGTTTTTTGCACAAAAAAGTTCGAAAACCAGTGGTTGATGTTCATAGAAGGCGTTCCAAATAAACCCAAAGTCTGACCAAAAACTGCTGGACCCGAGACAAAAAAAACACGCGATTTCGTTACCTACAAAATGATAAATTACAAGCATCACGAGTAGGTACAGCGAGTATTTAAGCACGCCATCTGTCTTATCGCAGGATTCACCAATTTCTGGTCAGACTTTAGCATAAGTTGAACACGTACCTAATCGTATGAGATACCTAATCGAATTTTTCAAGGCGAGGCTCTGTTTCATTCGAAAAGAACCTTTCAGACCGATTTTAAAGTTCAACTACTTTTGTGAATCCTAGCCAATGACTCCACACAAATGAGTCAAAATTATGCGTTAACGATTTCTGGCGTAGTTGACCCGTATTTTTGCTAATTTGTGATTGTAGAAAAGGATTTGGGATTACTTGGAATCCATCATAAATCCAGGAAGCGAATCGAAGTTTGCAGATCTGTTCGTCGAAGGGAAAGAAAGTGACATCGAGCTGACAGGTGGACTTTATTTTAATCGGGGGCGCCCACAGGATGTAGCCGTCGTTGTACATCGCTGCATTCGTCTGCATGATACCGTGCGAAAAGTCTTCCGCACTGAAACGGAAAATTGCATGTTTATTACGTAACTTGGTGTTGGTAACAGTTTATAGTGGGCCCTCTCAGGGGCCGCGTATATACTATTTTCAGAATTTGAAATTTCTATGTCACCAGATAAAAATACCATGACTCAATGTTGAACTAGTCAAATAAATTCAGTCAAAATCTAGTTAGGTTAGATTGAATTTGTGAACAGGGCCTTAGAGAGTGCTAGAAACCTAGAACACGTCAGAAAACTAGACTCGTGTGTTGTAATTAAGAAATAGGGCCTATGAGACTCGGGGCGGGGCTGGTGGTTAGCCTTCTAGTTCTAGTCGTCGACGCAAGCTGGTCGCAATCGTGGTTTGTGTACATTGTCAGCGTGTCTTATAAAGTGTATCACACATGCTGACAATGTATAGGTATTCGCTAAACTTACTTTTTTTTACTAATTTTTTGGTAGTATCATTTTTCTGATTCGTAAATATTCTATTTCTATTTTATAAATTCCTGATCTCACTTGTTGTACAGCACGATGTCTGGTATCCAAATAAAGCGACTGGGCATGGTGATTTGCGTCAAGTTGCCGAAATCCTCCGGCTCCCAATAAATGCGTTCGTCTTGCCATTCCTAAAAACAAACAGTTTTTTTAGTTTCCGGTAAAAAGCGAACGTCTAAAAAAAGCGAGTAACTGGCAAACTATTCGATGGCTAATGCTTTACTAAGACAGAGCTTTAGCCAAAGTGCCACGAAATATGAGCCAATCATGGAAGGGATATGCTGAAGATAGCGACTAGTGAGCGTTCACAGAATATGTCAACACCCTTGACTAATTACTATAAAGCCCACTTCATACTTGTCCTTAAGAACACAAGGACAAGGACAAGGACAATTTTGTCTGCTATTGTGCAGCTTTGACTGAATCTTATCATCTAAATTTTTGCATAAGAACCGGACCTGACCCCAGCTTCTTTCGTGGACAAAATTGACTCATTTGGCCATTTAATTTACTTGAAACTGCTTAAGGACAATTTGATAGGGGAAAACACAAGGACAAGTATGAACCGGGCTTAATAGGTATAGACTAAAATTAAGACACCGCTGGTTCCAGCGATGCCCTGGTTGAAATAGACGACAAAGGGTTGTTTCTCCAAAATCATATAACCTGGTTGATCAGTCGCAATTGAAGGATTAAATGGGACGTATAGACTATAATAAATTTTATGCTGTGAGTAATTCAATTTGTTTTTCCGTAATTCAACTTGTATTGATTATTGCTCTTTTTTGAATAAATAAATCGTATAAGTACATATAATCTATTTTTGTTTTTTGCAGGAATTTATCACACAAATTTTCTGAGGTCGTACAGCTTAGTATATACTAGTCGGAGGTAAACTGAATTGTACTTAAACTGATCTTACCTGTTCCAGCCACACGTTCATAGACAAAACCTGGTTCTTTTCATCCTGTAAAACAAACAGGTGTAATGTTGCAGCACTCTGATTAGAGCAAGTCATGAGCTTTAGTGCACCAGGGCCTTATCTAAACAAATGTATTTTATCTATGAATGTTAGCTTCTGATAATCTGATACACAGAGCTAAAGATGTATGAAAAAATTTAAGATCCTAAACAAAGGTGTCACTGCGCACTCTCGCGAAAAAGTACTTACCTAATAGACTCTTGCTATTAGGGATGAAAATTACAAAGCATTGAATACATTGCTGTAGGTACTCTTGATAGTCAAAATCTATTCTTTTCGTAACAAAATCACATGTTTCGTTTTCTCAAGTGGTGCAACTATACTTTGTCAAACTTAGGTTTGCGTACAACATTGAATATGTGCGTAAGCGTGAGTCCGACGGCGATAGTGACGATGTCAGAGGCGTTGAAGACGGGTCGGACTGAGGGGTCGTAGTTGTGCAGCAGGTAACGCAGCAGACGCTGCTCGTCGTTAGAGGTCGCGTCCATCAACACCAGTGGCGGGTCAGGGACTATCTCGTCGTATACCACTAAAAACAGACACAATAGACTTGGTGGTTGTGGTGTAGTGGTTAGCATTCTTGACGTCGACGCGAGCGGCCCGAGATCGATTCCTGGGCGCCTAAATTTGTTTTTCTTAAATTAGTTATGCTTTCAACACACAATTGACGACAGTGTTGAGCAAGCCCATTTCCTTATCGCGTTAAACAAAGACTGGTCATTCAATATTTCATTCCAAACGTCGGACTAAAACACGTTGTCCGCTGACTTTGTTCAATGAATGCTTCCTTGAAGCCTATTTCAATTTAGGGTAAATTTAGCAATAGCAATCGTACCAGACAAATAACCTTGGTTTAATCTGAATATTTAGGAATGGCAATTGAAACATTATTTTCAAACCGTTTAATCTATTCTTGACTAAAATAATCTCCTTTCTTCAGGATTGGGACCTGGCCACAGAGTTATAAAGTTATCTACAAATATGTATGTACGTTGTTGCCTCTAGAGGGTTCCTTCCTAGGTGTCTCAAAAGTCAAAGAAACACATTTGGTTTGAATTATATAGTTGGCAAAAATATTTGCTTTTGCTTATGTATCTTTTCTTTGTGATCAGACTTTTAGAAAAAAGCGGACTCATAACATGCCAAATTCAACAATGCCAATTAGATTAAAGCTATTAAGTTTAAGTTTAAGTTTAAGATTGAGTTAAAGCAAGGTTAAAGCTACACCTACATAGCTATACACCCATACCATATTATACACCCAGCTTGCCATACAAATAAATAAAAAAATAATTAAAATCACTGCAATTTATGACACCAAGAGTATAAAACAAAATAAACAAATAAGAAATATGAAATATAACAGCGAATACTAATAAAAATGACTTGGTAGTGGTTTATTTGGTTTTAAAATAATCTTTGGCTTGGAACTTATACATGCCTACCATGTCTTATGCTCTTTTTTAAACCCAAAACGTAAGCTCATTGCATTAAAATTTAAGGTGCAAAAAATAATGCGCTATTAATATAGCGAGCTATAAATTACAAACATTCAATTAAGTTTCTAATCTTTTTAAAACCCTGTTCATGCTTGTCCTTATCTGTGTCCTTATCATTTTGTCCTTAAGTCATTCCCAATTAAGTGGACTACAGTTTCTGGCAGTTTTTTGCATGAATAAAGTTGGGGTCAAGACCGTCTCATATACAAAAAATTAAGCAAACATATTGTGTATTTAGCTGCTGTTCCCCATTATTTACTTGAAATTTGTTCTTATCCCTGTTTCTGTCTTCTTAAGGACAAGTATGAACCGAGCTTAAGTGTACCCAGCTACATAGCGTTTACCAGACGCTGTACTATTAACTAAATAAATTCAATTTCATCTCCTGAAGTCCGATTACTTCTGGAAAAAATACTCACAAAACCTTACTTCGAAAAATAGGCACTGCCGCGTGTGACATATTGGCTTAGGCTTGACCGTAAGTCAAATTTTATAATTTATATTCAACAAAATGAGTTTTTTATTGTGGATAATTGAGTAGTGATTCTAGGAAGCAGAAAGTTGGGACAAAATTTTAGATTAGAAATTCAGGAAAGGTGACATAATAGACTTCTCTGAATAATGCATTAAGCTGGGTGCCAGCTAGCTCACGAAGAAGTTTATAGAAGAATAGCAATGACTGCTTAACAGCACACACTCATACTTGTGTTTAACTTATACCTCGGTAGTCGCCGTTGATTAGTAGCAAGTGTACATTATAGTGTCTCACTTCAGTTGAAGATTTTTATAATCGTCAGATACTACGTACTCTCGATAGTGGTGTCATTGAACCACTCACATGTTCATTACTGTTGCGATGACCATACCATTTAACGTTTATCATTTAACATACATAACTCTAATGCTTTACATTCCATTTAGATGACTAGTGCTAATGAAACGTTTGCTTTCGATAAACTAATAATTTATTACTACTGCTTGCATTTAATTAGAGTATTTTCTGTAGGTTTTCTGATGTATATATGCAACTTGTCTTTTGCAAGTCAAGTGGTATTTTCTTTATTATAACTAAACTAACTGAAGCTGGGTATTTCCAAAGTTAGCACAATTTAAAACACATTAGGGCCAAATTAAACAACCATAGCTATGCATGGGGGAAGGTAACAGAGACTTCGAGGGTTACGTATTACTTTAGGATGTAGTCGCCTGCCATAGGTCACACCCCTAAACTTCTACAGCATCGTAATCGGAAACAACCACTGCACCTGCTAGAGCAAGATGACTTCAAGTTACCTACACATCATATCTTCCTGCTATTCGCATAATAAGGCTCGATTCATACTATCATCCGTATGTCCGTTCAGCCTGCAGAATGACGTTACTAGCAGCCTAGTTTTAGTGCAGCGGATCAGCCAGCGCCTGTGACGTCATTAATTCGTCATTTTGTCGCAGAACGGACATACATACGGCTGTAAGTATGAAACGACCCTTTTAACGAACGACTCGTAGAACAATAGGTAGGGTAATTCCTACAGACTTTCACCACTTGTCACTCACAAGACATTGTAGTTTGACACCGAAATGCATTGGCCTCTGAGAAGGTGATGAAATAGGCAGTAGTCATGTCAAAAAGTGGTACCACAGCAAAGGTTTATGAAAGACGTAATAACTGGTGGCTTGGGTGCGCTCAATTGTGTCAGGCAACTCAATTATGGTTAGTCAATGAAGAACATTAAGCATGAAATTATGTCGGAATAAAGGAGACTTCATAACTTTGGATTAAAAGTTACTTATGTTGGATGTCTGGCTTGTAATCGTTAAGGTTGAAAAAATGAAAAAAAAATTGCAGGGTCTTATCTAAAACGGGAATTATTTTTGACTCAATAGAAATTTATTTGATTAGTAGCACAATGAACGTTTATGTACGTAAAGTAATAAAAAATGGTATACAGTATACAGTAGGTGTTTGTGACAGGCAAGAACTTTCGACCGGTCGGCCACCCGCCGGTCGGTTAAACACTAAGGCCGGCCAGCCATGTTCGACCATTCTATTACATAAATTAGGACGGCAATTATGCAAGTAGAACATTCATACTTCATAGAGATATCAGCAAAATTTTGACACAGAAAAACCATCACAAGAAAACCATTCACACATTATGCATAGAATAGGTAAAAAAGAAAATTTTACTGATCACTCAATGCTAGCAGACTCGCCAAGTCAATTCAAACGGTGAGCTTGATAAGTTTCGAGCAGAGAGGTTATTAGTCGCCTACCTGATTTGGATCTGTGGGAACAACAGTAGAAAGCACAAGGGAATAATGAGTCACGTTTATTGGTATACAAAAACACAGGGACAAAGCATGGGTGCTGAAATGGGACAGTAGGAACAATTGGAATATACGAAGACAGTAAGGACGCAGTCACCAGTTAGGATCGAACTGGTGATCTGATCGAATCGAATAGAATGTCAGCTACAAAGACCGAGGGACTCACGCAGAAGTACTAAACAGATCGAAAGCAGTGTGTTGCACTTGGTGATGCAACTTAGGTACTTCGTCATACTTGACATAAACACAGTGTTGCAGGCTAAGTTAACAGAAATGACATTCTGGATTTGGATGGATTCAATTTTTTTTAAATTTCTGGCGGGCCGCCGGCCAAACATCTATACCACTAACATTAGTTTAAGCTAGTAATAATACATCGCACACATCTACCGAGTTTCAGTCAGCTGCATACATTACATTACAGATACGTATGTGTAATATGTTACACTACTTTACAGATGTGTTGTGTTCTTAACACAAAATAAAATGTAATCAAAAGCCCAAAGTTGTTGAAATATGAACATAACTATACAAAAAACATAAATAAAATTAATTTTTAAGCAATAAATTACTGCACGACAAAAGCAGCTAAGCAGCAACCAAGTTTTTAAGTTTAAGTTTGCACATCTTTTATTACATATTATGCTGTTGAAAATAAGAAAAATGAGCTAAGAATAAGCTTATTTCAAAGACAAATTCTGCTCATTGAGCAGAAAATAGTGAGAATGAAAATAAAGTGAGACGTGGGTTTTTGGTGATAAATTGACAAAGTTGGTGAACTGGAGGAAGAAGTTGTCTGTGGAATTTTAATTTGCAAATGTCACTGTCGGTCCCGCGGGACACCCAAAATAATATCGCCACGGACAAGATGTGCAAAATAACTGATCCATGTCAAATATACTTACACAGTCTTAACTTTGATAATATGTCAATTGTCAACTAACTAGTTCCTGAAGTGTAAAATATTATTGTTAGTTGATATGATCATATATTAATAAATAAAGAACAAATAACCAAATAAATATATAACTAAATAAATAAATATAATAATAAAAAAATATAAGCAAAATACTTGTCAGCGTTAATTTTATTAGAATCGGAAAAATGAAATAATCGCGGCACTAGCTGAGTCGGAGTGGCTTTATTTTAATGACTGATTGCTTGCATTTGACTTTCGTTATTGCCGACTATGGATACCCAAAAAACTCAATTTCGTGTTCAGCAAAAAAACTTTGACACTTAAAATTGTTGTCGTCAAGTTACCAACTGATGATTACGCCATAGTTAATATTACGTTTAAAATCACTGGAGTATATACCTACTTTGCACTTTTTAAAATTTAATTTTAAATTTTTAATTTTTAATTTTAAAATAATGCATAGGATATTGAAATTATTACCAAATGTAACAAACTAACAACAAAGAATACCTACAAAGAATTTTGTCAGAATACAAAGAGGGTTTATTTTAGTTTTGTTTTGTCAGTATTTTTTCATGCTTGCATAGTTTCAGTCAAGAAAGTAAGGAAATTAAGTATTACGAATGATTAATGACTCAATGTGTTTTGTGGCTACTCCCATGGGTAAAAATTGTTTTTTTAATTCCAAGTAATTTTTGAGATTTGGTAGGTGTTTTTTTATGTGCATTGTGAACTATGAAAGTGAAAGTGACAGAGATGTTTCTGAATTTATTCTTGAATAGTGTACTGTAATCTCAAAACGTTTTTAACCTAAATTTTGCTAAACACTTTTGCCCATAGGTGACAACCTTAAAAAATGAAATGGTTTTTTGCTAAAAAGTCATTATGTTTTTAAACTCTAGGGATTCTTCGATTATATATTCTTATCGGATTACTTTCAGTAATGCTTTTGGATGGCTAATCCAAAATTCTCTGTATATAAGCTTAATGATTATAATTATGTTTATATCTTTTGAGTCCACAAATCAACTTGATAATAACATTTTTATTAGTTTTTCACACATGGGAGTTAAATTTACTTGTTTAATTAACTGAATATCAATAAGCAATATCAATTCATAATTTTTAACAACTTCATATTGAAAACTCCAGTTCTAATGGTATAAACCTTTACCATCACCAAATAGGATCACCTGACAATAGTAATCGAATTTCAGTGTTTAGGTTCGATTCATACTTACAGCCGTATGTCCGTTCAGCAGACAAAATGACAAAATAATGACGTCACAGGCGCTGGCTGATCCACTGCACTAGGCTGCTAGTGACGTCATTCTGCAGGCTGAACGGACATACCGCTGTAAGTATGAATCGACCCTAGTCTGATCGAGCTTTTAGTGTTTTATAATATTTCATACTGATTCCGTTTTTTTTCGATTTTTAGTTTTGTTAACTGGCATTTTGATGTAACTCTGCGTGTTTCGGTGTTATTGCTTTTACCACAGAATCTGGCTCACGTAACTTTTAACCTTTAACTTAATCATCACTTTTAACCGTGATTACGACTTTAAATGAAAAGGCTTTATTTTTGCCACCTATATGAGCAAAGCTGCTTTCTCGACACTACCACTTTAAACTTATTTTCTAATACCTGGATTACTTTAAAGTTTTACTCTTAAAAACATCCACCGCTTGAGCTAATCACAAATTTATTAAATAATATGGCTAAAATTAGTAGTAATTTACTTTGTGACATCTATTAAGGCAAGTGTCTTTATGCGAAACTGCTGTTAAAGTTTTAAATGGCAAATCTTTTATTTCCAGAAAGCAGTATTCAAGTTTATGAGGCTTAAGTGTTGCTTTGAAATTAAAGTAGACATGTGGCCACCGTATATGTTTTTTCACTAATTTACTAGAAAGTATGTCGTTTTTTACCAAACTGCATTTATGTATGTCTTTTAATTGGATTTGTCAAGGCAGTTGGTTTTTTACAAATTCAAGTCTGACCAGAAATTGTTGTACCCTGAGACAACAAAACAAATGGTGCGATTTCAATTTGCCTTATCCAAAATTGGATTTAACGGATTAGATTTAAATTAATTGTGCTAATATCAAAGCACAAAATAAACTAGTCAGGTGGCTACAACGGGTTGCCGACAGTGGGTAAAGGACTCTCTATTCTAAGCAAAGGACCCTCTGTTCGTGTTCAGGAGCTCAAATTACCCCTAGAAACATCAAAATCTCAATTTCAAAAATTTGACCCCTTTGGCTTCCTGGGGCATGGTACCCTAGGGAGAGGGGCTTGGTGGGGTCCACGAGGGTTCTAGGCAAAAATGGACCTCGGATTCGTGTTCAGGAAGCCAAATTACCCCTAGAGACATCAAAATCTGAATTTCGAAAATTTGATCCCTGAGGACCCCCTGGACCCCTTAGGGTGGGTACCCTGAGGGGGTCATAGGGGGGTCCAGGAAGGTCCTACGCAAAAATGGACCTCGGATTCGTGTTCAGGAGCTCAAATTACCCCCCGAAACATCAAAATCTCAATTTCGAAAATTTGACCCCTGAGGACCCCCTGGACCCCTTAGGGTGGGTACCCTGAGGGGGTCATAGGGGGGTCCAGGAAGGTCCTACGCAAAAATGGACCTCGGATTCGTGTTCAGGAGCTCAAATTACCCCCAGAAACATCAAAATCTCAATTTCGAAAATTTGACCCCTGAGGACCCCCTAGACGCTGGACCCTTAGGGTGGGTATATCCATTAACCATTTCAGACGAAAAAAGTGGCAACATAAGAAGCCAAAGGATTAATAGTAATAATAATAATAACAGACATTTCAGATACAAAAGGGTTGCCTTTGCTTCGCAACTGGTCGGCAACCCAAAAAGCCGGCTGAAATTTTGCTCTAGATGGCTTATATACCTACATTAGTACGGTGCGTGCCAAGTATCAGGAAATCACATTTAACTGGCGCTGCGTTACGGACAAAATAATCCGATAAGTACAATTTTGGATAAGAGCCTATGACTACTTCCTGTACTCTGGTTGCTTGCAATTCGTTCTTTTTGTAATGAAATCGCTGTGTGCTTTTCCCTCTGGGCCCTGCATTTTTTGGTGCTACTATTGCGAAAGCAGGATTTTTTGTTGTTATAAAAACTGTCTAGAACAGTGCAATGTTTGTTAAATAAAATACGCTAAAAGAAAATATATTTTAAAATTGATACTCGAAGATTAAAAAATCACAATTTTCACCCAATATATAGTGCATTATATCAATGGTCTTTGTAAACTGTGCTTTTTGGCGTAGCACCCGCTAAATTTTCAAGGTTCACTCACGCTTCTTGTTAGTTTACTTTGCTGAGTTGATTGTGAATTGATTCAACACTGTAAATTCGACCTAAATGAATTAAACCATAGCTCGGACTCAACTACGTTCAAAACAGCTCATGCAAATGTTTATGTATTTTCTGATTCATTCCTTAAGATTTAATTTTGTTTAACGTATTAGCCATTTATTGTTTAGTTTTGTACTTAAATTCGGTAACTAGTTATCAAATCACATT
The DNA here is from genome assembly GCA_030248245.1 of Trissonchulus sp. WLG1_4. NCBI lineage: Eukaryota > Metazoa > Nematoda > Enoplea > Enoplida > Ironidae > Trissonchulus > Trissonchulus sp. WLG1_4. Next base: position 5,297 of record JASANF010012110.1, on the reverse strand, counting down.
TATACCAGAACTTTTGCACCAGCGAAAATTTTATAAGCCAAATTTATATTTGAAAATGTTATGTTTTGTCTAACAAAAGATGTTGTCTGAATTATTGCGTTCTTGGGTGTTTTTGCAAGACCATAAAAGATCAATGGTTTTTTCATTGTATGTAGGTCAATACTAAATACTTCTATGGTTTGTATGCTCAACTTCAAATAGTTTTGGTTTCAAGTTTTACAGATCTTGGATAGATCCTTTAAGGGCTGCGCCTTTCAAAACTACCAAGGGTCCATTTATTAAACACGTGAAACAGACCAGACTTATTTGTAGCCCAAAGTTTAGGAATGCATGTCGAACAAAAAAGTTTGAGATATGTAAGTAGGCTGCTTAAATTTAGTTCCACCCATTCAGATACTTTCGAGTAAGCGGATGTAGTATACACGTGTAAACTTAGCGTATATAGTTATGTCCGTTTAGGTTGACCAAAATCTCTGTCTAATCCAAAGGTTTGATTTTTATAACAAAAAATAACAATCAACTATGACTTGGGGCCCATTTCTTTACCGGATTAAAGGATTAATTTTAATCGGACTAAACGGTTTAAAATTTAAGCTCAAAATTGCCATTCCAAAACCTCCGGATTAAACGGACTTAACTTTTAGCGCCCTGCATTTTAATCGGACTAAACGGACTTAACTATGCACGCTAATGTTAAGCGTGCATGTTAAATTCGTTTAGTCCAGTGGTAGTTTTGGACTGAGGTCTGACTAAAATTAAGCCGCTGGCTTATTTCAACTCCTTTAGTCCGTTTAACCCGATTTGCCATCCCTAAACCTCGGACGAAATAAATTAAGTTCAGTCCGTTTAATCCGGTAAAGGATAGGCCCTTACTCTAGTGAAGGCCCCAAGTATTAAAACGAACAAAAACAGGACTAAAAATTCGGCAGTTGAGGGAAAGTAAATTTTGTCTGTCAAAGTAAAGTTGAAATTGAAAAAAAGATCAAAATTTCCTAGGGTTCATTTATTTGAAGCTTTGCAAAAAGTGAGGTACATGCAAAGAACAAAAATTCTAGAAAAAAAATGTCTGTAATGGAAATTTATTTACTAATACTCCCCGAAAATATCCGCAAATAAATTAACAACCGAAGACAAATAACATTTGGGATGCGTTTGACCTCTACGTTTTCAGTGTATTGTTTGCCTTGCTTTCTATTTTGGTTGTTTTTTATACGCCAGAATTTTTCAAAAATCCCAAAAACCCTAGAAAAGTACCAATTTACTTTAAATGATTTATGCTTGTTTTAAAAAGCACCCGCAATAAAACCGCAACTACATCAATTTCTGATCTTAGGTCTCGTGTTAAATTTTAAAGCAGCCGCTAACCAATTACCTTCTGCTAGCCAAATGGTTATCGCGGACTTACAGGCTTTGATTTCAGCTAAATTTTCCCAATTAATTTGTTTGTATAGCTTCTATTCTGTAGCTTCGGTTGAAACTAAGCCTTGGTGAGGGGCCGAATCTATGTTGGGAATTCAATTGCTATAAAGTATAGAGCTTAGGGGCGGGATTTGCAAAAGGTGTTCAACTTAAAACTCAGTTTAACACGTTATTTTGGAATAAAACGAACATTGTTGTCTATCTTTAAATTGCTCGACTTATTTTACATATGTCGTGGGCACACTTATTTTGAAACTGCCTGGACTTCTTAAAACTAGTTGATTTCTCGAATAGGTTTAGAACCATACGAGTTAACCCTTTCCTTCATGAATTTTTCCAAATTGCATCAAGTCCAAGCTTTGGCTGGGATTTGATCTGCTGCCACAGACTGGGCATGCTTCCCAGGGACAACTTTGTGGCAGTATAGGGCTAAATGTTGCTCTGAAGCAACATTATAAATGAAAGGGTTAAAGCAAGTCAGCGGTCAGCAGCTCAATTTAAAAAAATAATCTGAAGGTAATAGAAATCAAACTCAGGCCTATCGCGTCGACGTTGAGATTGCTTAGGTCTTCCCTAGTAGTTCAAAAGTCGCGTATGCTCTGTTTTTCCTTTACAACATTGAAGCTTAAATCCGTATAATTCAAAAGTTTCGGAATGGCACTTTTAAATTTAATTTTTTAAGGTCTAAAACCATTTATGTTGGACATTTTTGCATATACAATCCTACATGTCTGGCGAAGTTTTAATCACCGCTTTGAGATTTTATTTGACGAGAGGCACAGCAATTATTTTGATTAATAATACCTGCTTAACAATTACAACAAATTTTTTTCTTGGTCGTCTAGTCAAACTTTAAGCTCTCTCGTTGATTAAATAATCTGGCTGTTGCAAAATAACTGACTCAGCCTGAAGAAACACAATCAAATTGTTTTTGTTCAAATTTTGTTTGTTCAGTTTTTCAATCAAAATTGTCCTTCCTTAAAAACAGCTCGTAAACAAGTGTAATACTACCTAAAAAGTGTTTTTTAACCCTTTCATGCCGGGACTTCCTCTGTCTAGGCAGCAAGACTCTGCCACCCTCTAGTTTTTTGGCCATTGCTCGAGCTACGTGCGTCGTATACCTAGAGATCACAAAACTGCCATTCGACAGAGAAAGTAAACAAAACATAATGCGGCGTTAAGTGTCTATAATGCACCGTTTTTGAGTTATAAGCGCTCAAAGTTGAAAGTTTGTAAAAAGTTTGTACCTCACCCTAGAGTATTAACACAGCATCCATACGCTTTCCATAGTTAAATGTTAGTAATAAACTACAATATTCGCTGTATCTGATGCACAAAAAGCTGGCTGCCGCAGTTGCGATTAATTAGCATGATGTGACCATAATGAAAATACTACTTTTGGGATGATAAAAGTCAAATTTTCACATTCCTTAAAAAATTGAAAGCTTTGTATGTCTCAAAAAGTGCTTCACTCCAGTACTATTACAGAGCCATGCCCCTTGACCACTCCTTATTTTTGTTGGCCCACAGCCTGAAGAGGTCATTAATATCGATTCTGGAATCCAAAGGCAGTGTGCTAATGTTGAATTGTCAATGTGCCGAGTGTGTTTTAAACGTCTTCTATTATTGCTTTGCATCTGTCACACTAAACTGTCTTGTATAAGCACTGTGCTGCTATTTTAGTGGTTGTTGAGATCGTAATTCAAAAATGCGAAAGTCTGATAAAACTTGGAATCGAACCTGTGATCTTATGGTCACGAATCCACCAAACAAACCACTCGACCATACAAACATGTGAGGTGATGATGCTTTAGTATGTACAAGTAATCAGTTCATCAGTAAACATGACCTTTAGTTGTTAAACTTCGCTGAACCTACATAATTTTTAGTTGCCGAAAGCTTTGACTCAGATTTTGCAGTTTGGCTGTTGAGAATGTAGGGCCTGCATTCCACTTGGGCTCGGGCGCACAGTCAATTCTGGCCTTCACGGCCTACATTTCAAGAGCCCCGTGGTTTGCAGCATAACATAGGTAGCTGTAAAAATATGCTATTAAGTCACAACTTATAATTTATGCACATTGTCTAGGAACCCCCAGGTAAAAACAGTTTGTAATATTCCTTTGTGCTGAAACGTCCAAAACAGTCCCTTGTGCAGTAAACACGATACGCGTTCTCTTTCGTCTAGGTTACGATGGATTAAAACTAATCAGACTACCCTCTATGATGTTTTGATTTTAGAGAAGGGGGCGGTACTAGTCAAGACGTCAACCTATCGGTGTAAAAAATTTCATCATTCTACACAAATAACTATAATACTGATATTTTGTTGATTTTTAGAATATTTATTATCCAGTTTTAACAGTTCAATTCATCATGGCAGATCAAGCTTTAATGTCAGGTTAGTTAAAAGTAAATGTACTTCTTGAATTGATATTAACAACACTCACAACAGTATATTCAGGATGAAAGTTTTTATGATGCTTAGCATATGCTTTGGCACCGCCAACTGTAGGTATAATAACTTACGAATAAGATATTTTCCAGAATTTTTCTATTCACCTCTAACCGCTGATTTTGTTTTAAAAAAACATTTACTAGCTGCATTGAACCCAACTTTTTTAACAGATCAGCTAACTTTATAAATTTGTGTTTTTTTGTCGCAAAAAAGCTGCTAAAATAAATTTAGAGTGAACTTATATTTTTTAAACAGTACTGTAACTAATTCATTAATTACAAATAATTACAAATAAGCATCAATTTTATGCAAAATCTATTGAGCACGTGCTCTAGTGTCCACGTGCCACGACTAGCCATTGGACATAACTTTTGGTCCATTGGATGGAATTCCAGACGGGTGATTAAGTTAGTCAGTGATTAAGCGATAAAGGCGCGTTTATCTTCAATTGATAAACGAGTGATTGCCTTCAGTGCAGAATGAGATCCTGTAGCCCGTTTCAATAAACTCACAGGCCCACAAATTTGTGGGCCTGTGAGCCTGTGCCTGTGAGTTCGGTTTTAATATCTCACAGGCACAGGCCACAGCTCACAGGTCACAGGCCACAGGCACAGGTAGATTTTGGACTGCCACAAATCGCTCACAGGCCGTTCTGTTTCAATAAAAATTTGTGCCTGTGAGCGATCTCACAATTGTGGCGTTTTTTCACAGGCCGACGGGTGGCCTGTGAGGGCGCCAATATAAATAATTTATGCTGTACTGAAACTTTTTGAAGTTAGGTTTCATTTTAACTTACTTCGCTAGCGTATTTGTTGCATTTTGGAGTATTTTAAAGCAAAAATAATAGCTTTTTTAAAAGTTTTGCAAAAGTTTATATGTTGAAAAATTGATGTATTAACAAAGTTTTACAATTTTTACGTTAAAATTAAAACATAAATGCCAATAAAACCGAAAAAATGACTATTTAAATTAATTGAAACATTTTCAATTCATATAACGCCCGTATAACAGCCTAGCTGTTATTCAGCAGCGTAGATATGTGCGTTTGCTGGCAAGCCGAGCATGCGGTCAGAATGCGTGCGTCACCTGTGAAATTTGGCCTGTGCCTGTGGCCTGTGACAGGCAGCATTTTATGCTTATTGAAACGGGATTCACAGGCACCTGTGGCCACAGGTCACGGGCCCACAAACTTGTGCCTGTGGGCCTGTAAGTTTATTGAAACTGGCCAGGCGATCCTATTCTCAAATTTTCAATGGAATCTTAGACGAGCCTTATGATCATAAATGTACGGGGGGATTTGGTAAGGGGGGGGGTAACTGACCACTGTCGGAAGGGTCCCTAGTTTTGACCATTGTTTGGCGACAGCCGAAAAATTTTCACAATTTTTTTATTTTCAGTTTATTTTTGGGGTACTTTTTTGGCC
>JASANF010012109.1:0-13918 GCA_030248245.1 Trissonchulus sp. WLG1_4 | reverse complement strand
AGGCAAATAGGAGTTTCTGCGTGATTTTATTACTTATCAGCTGCTTTATCCGTCATATAGTTTTATTCTGGGAAAGTTCTGAAAACAAAAAATGTTATAAAAAACATCTCGATAAATGAAAAGTCGCAAAAAGTAACCTCGTGTCCCGCAGGCATGAACATCGGTCGACTGGTATAATCTGCCGAAACTGGATCAAGTATTTGAATCATGGTTCCGTCCAGCCAAGGCAAATTTGGGGCGGGTTCTAGATGATCATCGCCCGATGATCTTATCCAAAAATTGAGTGCCGAATCAGCACCTGGTTGCCAATGTGAGCGTTTAGACATACCATTGAGATAGAAACACGGGCCGTGGTTGAGCAACGGGAGAGTCACGTAGTGCTGTTCCCAAATATTGTTCTATAACAAAGATTTTAGAGAAATGATGGATGTTTAGCGGCGAAATTAACAAAAAATTAATTTAGTTAAGTTATTAAAATATTGTTGGTTTGCAAAAAACGGCAATTTTTGGCAAGATTTTGCTGTTTACCGCTACGGTGATCGCAATGGCAATTTCTCCATATATACCTAGCAGCTGTCGACGTAGCTTTTCTTCTTGCCTGGCACATTACGCAAACATACACTGGCCAACTTTAGTTTTGAAACTAAGTCTAAGCCTGAGTCTAATTTATGTAGAATTTTAGTTTCACCAATCACAAGAATAGATACTGTTGTATATTTCAGGTAGTATATATCAATACCAGTAGTATATCAAATCCCTTACATATATAGTTAGCTTCTTTCTGTATTTCTCTGCATAAGTACTCTCTTTTGTATTCTTCTTACATTTAGTAACTTCGACTAACTTTCGACTTCCTAATGGTGAGTGGTAAACTGACACTGTAGTTTTGCAACCGAACAGACTTCTAGCTGCCTGTAGGCCCGGTTCATGCTTCGTGTTTTGTGTTTTGTGTTTTAGTGTTTTCGTGTTTTTGTGCTCTGTGTTTGTGTTTTCCCGGTTCATACTTCGTGTTTTGTGTTTTGTGTTTTAGTATTTTGTGTTCTCCGGTTCATACTTTGTGCTTTTGTGTTTTGTGTTTTTGAATTGTGTTTTTGCGTTTTTGCAGTTTATACTTCGTATTTTTGTGTTTTCCTGTTTTGTGCTTTTGTCTTTTGTGTTTTCCGGTTCATACTTCGTCTTTTGTGTTTTGTGTTTTTGATTTGTGCTTTCGTGTTTTGGGTGTGTTTTGGATGTGATTTCGAAACATGGGCAATGTTCATCTTTTCAAAATGTGTTTTTGTGTTTAGCCAATCAAAATTGCCTTTATGTGTTTTTGTGTTTAGCTGGTTTAGCCAATCAAAATTGCATTTTGTTCTTATTAAATTTTTTTCTAAAAGGCTATGTAATACAGATAGACGAAAATTTTTATTTTCTCCGAGTTTCACCCTTCATCGAGTTTTAGAGTATTTTTATAGTTTTTTTAGACGCCTTTTTTTAAATTAAATAATTTATAAATAAACTTTTTGATAAATAATATATATATAAAAGATATTTTTCAAGTATAGGGTTCATCAGATTACATTTGTCTGGTTAATCTGATTACATGAGGAGAACACGTGACGTATGTCTTGTGCTTATGTGCTTTTGTGCTCTTGAGCTTATTTGCTTGCGTAACACAAATGTTCAACATGATTCCAACAAGCTAAGTTTTCGGCAAAAGTATTCAGTAAGCATCAAGCATATATTTTTAAATACATTGGCCAGAGGCCATCGTAAACCTGTTGGGCCAGCGATCTCCATCTTATGCAGTTTACTACATAGTACTCAAAATAAGCGTCCCCTATTGCAGACAAATAAATTGCAAAATCTCAGGGCAATGCGAACTTGGAAGGCTATGAAGCTATTAAATGAAGAATAATCATATTGAACTTCCATGTTTACTAATGAAATTACATTTGTAAATTTAAGTTTCTCTGTAATCTGTAGCTTTTGCTTTACTTTGGAAGCAAGTAATAGTTCTGTATTGTCGATTTCAAATTGAATTATGTATGATTATTACTGTGAAGCATCAGGCACTCACGGATCTCTGTAGCCGAGTGGTGAGTTTGGTTGGTCCGTAACCGTGAGGGGAGATCGTCGATTCCTAGTGGATTACTTTTTGTCAGATTTTTATTGCATTTTCGATTTACCTTCTGTACAACCACGAAAGCAGCAACTCATTAAATTACAAGGCATTATCGTTGTGACAGATGCAAATATGAGATAAAAGACGTGTAAAACACACTCCGCACATTGATACTTTAACGGTAGCAGTGTGTTAAGATACCAAAATCAAAATTAAAAACCTGTTGGGCTACACAAAATTTTTATGTCTGGAAACACAAAATCAAAAGCACAAAACACAAAAGACAAAAGCACAAGCAACAAAAACACAACTTTCAAACATGGACAAAAAGCACAAAACACAGGGTGAAAACACAAAGCACAATACACTAAAACACAAAACACGAAGTATGAACCGGGCTTAACTAACTTACAGTATGGACCAAAATTACTTGCTACAGACAGACTCTGGTGTGCAAGTATATTAGATGCGTGAGCCATAAAACTAACTTCACAGCAGTCCAGCGGGTTCCTGTATTGTGTACAGTGCAGCATTACATCCTCACACTTTACCATCGTGTTTTGTAGAAAGTCAGTTATTGACAAATTTGCCGACAGAAGCCATTGTTGAAATTTATTGTCCAGCTCTTCAAGTTGTTTTGACATGTCTTCTGAGAAATCCTTGTGTCCGATTTGGCTTATAACTCTGACAATATCGTTTTTTGAAAAATTTACAGCTGTTTGCGGTAGAATAGAGGGAGAAACCAAATAATGGACATAAATGCTCAAGTCTAACGGAATGCCGATGTCCTGAAATTATAAATAATATTAATTTTTGCTGACAAAGTTGGATATTCATTCTAAACCGGAATTTTAATAAAAAATCAAAGGGTTATTTCGGCCGAATCATCGTTTGAAACGAATTAGAAAAGAGTTTCGTAATTTTTTTGCATCATATCTTTAAACTTTCAGCTAACCTTCAATGCTTTCGCATTAAAAATGCTGTTGGCGCAAATTCCAATCACAGGAAACGTAAGTTGGTTGTCATGGCGAAGTTTTGTGGAAGCAACCACGGGTTCGGAAAAGAACTGTGCATTATTTTTAAATAAAAACAATATCATCGCACCAATAACAACCAGAAAGGTAACTCTCCAAAAATGCTTCCAAAAGCCTTCGTATTTTATTGCGTACGGGAGTCCGTGAAACGTTGTTTCTTCAGCAAAACTGTACAGGTGACCGGTATCTTTCATGTTGTTGGCTAAAATTTGCACACACACTGTCATTCATTTTGTAAGGTAAAGTTTATACTGTGGAGCGTGCACATACACAGCAATAAGCGTGGACCCTATGTACAGTACTGTGCAAAAAAAGTTCCCTGATCGTCGGCGTACGACGAGCTTCGTCGTTCGCGAAAAGTGACGAACGGTGGCCGTAAAGTGACGAACAAAAAATTTTCAATTTTTCACTTTTTTACATTGAAAATGTGTTTTGGAGAACATTTTGAAAAATTTTTTGTTCGTCAGTTTCCGGCCACCGTTCGTCACTTTTCGCGAACGACGAAGCTCGTCGTACGCCGACGAACAGGAAACTTTTTTGCACAGTACTGTAGCACGGGATAGCTTATCTAATTTACAACTTCTTACTCCTTCGTTGACTGCAATTGCGACTGTGACAGTCACAGAGTGGATCCGAGACATTGCTTTTATTTTTTTAAACCATTAGCAGGCCGAAACTAGAAACCCATGTGTAACGTCACGTGAGCTTAGGTATTTGTGTGCTAAACGGCAAGTATGATACCAAAGCCTTTTGGATCGTCGTGTTCTGAGGTCAACCATTTTTTGGGTTTTGATAGAGGTTTCTGGCAAATTTAGGTGCATTCAACTTGTAGTTTCGGGCCCTCAATACCCAACCTGAGAAAATGTTTACTCAAGTATGTGTTTTAATGCCCAAGTAGTCAGTACTTCAACTTATGTAACAGGGACGTTTGATTTATCTGTCATTTTAATTTCAAATTATTAACTTAAACTTTTGGGGTAAACCCAGTCCTTACCTGCTAAAACCCATTAATAACCTAATTTATGTGTTTTTTGACATATAGCGTCGAAATTCAAAACTTACCTAGCGTTCTTGTAACCTAAAAGTTTTCCCATAAAACTTCGGGCACAAAGGCACCGGCGACATCTGCCATAACCTTTCAGACGACACACTTATATCTGACTAACCCAACTACCCAAGCCCAAACCGGCGGGGAGAAAACTGAATTGCGACGAGTTGTTGAGTAGGTAGGAGCGAGCCGAGAGCAATTGGCTTTTCAAGCGCGAAGTTCAAGCGCGGATTGTAAAGTGAGAAAGACGAGTTAACTGAAGTTGACTGAAGAAGTGTAACCCCTCCTGAAATCAAGATACATCGCTGAATTGAAGGGGTTCCCCCTGGAATTAGGGATGTCTGTTGATTTGAGGGGGGTATTTGTGCCCACTACCCACCCCTGAAATGAAGGCGTAAAAGGGTTATTTCGACCGTAGCATCGTTCCGGCCAATTAGCTAGAATAGGGAAGAATCTCATACTCTTCCCGATTTTGTACTCTTGGTAATACCAAACTGCAGGCGTAGTTTCAGGTTTATATCGGTCTTACGGATCGCCCTAGTTTTTTTGTGTTACCCCTGTTTAATCCTTTTTTAGAAATCAGTGTTACGTTGAGTTGAGTCCGGTACTCAAAAGTGTCACGGAAAAAGTGTCTCCCACATTTTTCGGCAGGCATTTTTTTGTGACACCTTGTGTAATATGCAGCTCTTTCACTACATATTTCATTGCTAACCATGACTCATGAAAACGATAATAAAACTATTGAGCAGATACTGTAGAAAACAGAAGTCTCGGTAAAATATTCGCCCCAATACCATCAACTGGAATTGGCAAATAATTTGATATGATAAGTGAAAAGCACTTTTACTGATGATATACTCTGACTTTGGAAATAAGAGCTGTGCTTTGCTTTTATATGGATTTGGTATTAATTATATTGTTATTAGCTAACAGGATTCGTAGTCGAGGCATTAATAACAATAATTTTGACAAGTGGCTAACAAAATAAGTTACCTACTCCATATTTTTTAGTTTTAAATTAGATGATCACGTGACTAAAACTACATATATGTAATATTATATTAACTAGAGGTCAAGTGCTAGGTGCGATAAAAATGGGTTTACTCATCCCCGAAATCCATAGCACAAATTGTTTCAGCACACGCCTAGCTGTAGCGTACCTACACAGTACTCTATAACGTTAGTAACCATCTATAACCTTATAACCATAGATAGTAATTAGATTGGGCGTGCGTTTTGAAGTTGAGTTAACGAATTGATAACAAGCAATAACATAAACAATGTAGACTTGCTAACGGTAAAATTTGATCTACTACGTTTGAATATTGCAAAAAGTGAATGTTTAGTGCAAGATGTTATCAATTATGGCAGCGTGCTGCTACTTAAATGAAATTTGAATAAATGTTTGTTAGTACAAAATAATTGTTGCAGGTACTTTTCACTCAGCTTCTAGATATTGACTAAAATTTAATGCATTCAAACTCTTCCCTTTAAACCTAAAAGTTCAATGCTCATTATTTATTTGAATCGTGACTTCATGAGCGCTATTCCCGATGAGGTCTTTTTAAATAGATTTAGTCCCGATTAAGCCTGTTTCACACGATGGGGAAAACGCGTGTGGTGCCCCTTGGGGCACCCCATGGGGTGCCACATGGTGCCACATGGTACCCCATGGGGTGTCCCGAGGGGCACCATGCGGCATCATGTGGCACCGTGTGACACCCCATGGGGTACCCCATGGGGCATCATGTGGTACCGTGGGACACCCCATGGGGTGCCCCGTGGGGCACCATGTGGCACCGTGTGACACCCCATGGGGTGCCCCAAGGGGCACCATGTGGCACCATGTGGCATTGTGTGACACACCATGGGGTGCCCCACGTGGGGAAAATCAGTATCGCTCGCCGTGCGTTTTTCCATGTAGCACCACATGCAACAGCAGTGTTGATGATCACGTGACTTTAAATGTTTGAAAGGCGATTTTAGGGCATAAACTCAATTACTTGCGTTAATTTTTTAACATTTGGTTAGTGTATCACAGCTTATAAGAGTACATACCTCATGAATCAGATCAAATTAAATAACAAATTTTGAAAAAACTTATTTTTCACGTAATTTATGCACAAGGCACGTATCACTTATGCCGAAAGGCAATGTAAAACCTTCGTAAATAGTTAGTATATTGACCGTTCACGTTCCTACAAATTCAAATTCCCGCGCGTTCATGCCCCATCGTGTGCATACGTTTCCCCAGGGGAATCCCCGGGGGACACGGCACGGTAATACATGACGCCCCTTGGGGCACCCCATGGGGTGTCAAACGACGCCACATGATGCCCCAAGGGGCACCCCATGTGGTGTCACATGGGGCGCCCCACGTGGGGACTCCCCACGTTTTTCCCCATCGTGTGAAACAGGCCTTAAATCATGACTTCACAATTCAAGAGCCATTCCTGAACTATCATGATTCGTGAACTGTATAATACCGTATGCGTTCGAGTCCATATTTATGAATAATCTAATAGTACGCGCGATGTGTATATTATGTCCTTTATTGCAGCAATTTAAATAATGTTAGTTCAGCACTCTCGTAGCTCCTTCAGCATGTCTGATGTTGCAAAAGGTACACGTTTAGCTTTGTGAACTTTTTAAGGGTCAGTCTAACACTGTAGCAGTTCTAAATCGAATAAAGTGTATCGCCCCAAAACCGCGTACACCAATGTCAGTATACGCACAAGGTGTGTGTGTGTGTGTGTGTGTACACGTGGTACTCTTGATGTGATTTATTACAGGAATTAAAACAGCTTAGATTTTGGTTAAATCAGCTCTTTCAGCATGTTCGCACTTCGCAGGTTGTAATCGTAAATTACAGAAACATTTGACTGAGTTATAATATACGCTACAGTATTACTTCGCGTATTTCTTTAGGGCTGAACGCACTGCATTTTATATGATTTTTTACAGTTTATCGATTTAACGGATTTTATGTACAGGGATTAAGCATAATTTTTCGAAAATTGTAGAATAATTTTGTTCCAACCAGACTGATAAATTGGGTTCAATAGTCTGCTGCCTTTTGGCATTAGAAGTTCCCATGATCTTATCATTCTATCACTGTATGAGATCAACAAAAATCCTTGCATTCTGGTGAGGTGCTGTACACTTAGGGCCTAGTCCTTTACCGGATTAAACGGACTGGACTTATTTTAGTCCCAGGTTTAGGAACTGATAAATCGGACTAAACGGACTAAACGGGTTAAAATAAGTCAGCGGCTTAATTTTAGTCTGAACCCATTAATAAACTAACACTGGACTAAACGGATTTAACGTGGACGTCTAACATTAGCGTGCATAGTTAAGGTGGTAGTTTCGAATTTGCAGTTTTTGTCGCGATTCGCTCGAACCAACAGCTAACTTTAAGAAATTTGACACACGTATGAGGCACTTTTAGGCCAACATATGGGCAAGTTATAGGCTCTTTATAATCAGTTACACTATAGTTATAAATCAGTAGTGTTTTTGACATTTTTTGGCTATTTTTACAATCAGTAGTGATTTTTAAACAACTGTTTCTCAAAAACAGTATTGTTTTTCACTAAATTAAAAAAGTGGTATATATCTAGATATTTTACTTAAGATCACTTTGGATGTTAATACGCATATTTAATTGCAACTGTTTTTAGGAAATTGACACTTTCTGAACATAACTCTTTTTCCTGTCGCTACCACAGTAGCGACAGGACCTTACATTTGATTTGCCCTAGCGAATTACACGTGTTACGTGTAATCGCTTGGGCAAATTTGTGTGTGTGTTTGTGTGTAGACTTACCGTTATGTGTGATCGTGTTTTGTGTGTAAGCTGGCCCAGGCGGCCAGCTAGCCAACTTTTGTTGTTGTTGCTATTGGTGTTAGTTTCGTGTGTTACTTACTGTAGGCCCAAAAATAGCAAATTGAGTGTTTTTAATTTAATTTTGGTGTTTTTTTATTTCCAAAGCAGCCGACTTTTTTTGTTTCAAAAACTGTGGGATGGATTCAAGTAATTTTAAGTTTGTTTAGGTAGCTTATAAAACAGGTAAAAAACAGGTAGCTTATAAAACAGGTAAAGTTCCACCCAGAACTAATAAGTAAAATACAGCAGCTCAAAAATATTGAAAAACAACTAGTACTTCCCCCCCACCCAGAATTTGCCAACTACCCACGTATGAGTTCCACCATGTAGCGGTACGAGCAAAAATAGTTAAAAGGGCTATGTTCTGCATGCGGCTATCCAATAAATGATGCCTGATTTAAGCTGTTTTTAACTTTTTACCAGAATTTAACCGTTAGGTCTAAACCTGTCAGAAAAGTGCCACACATTTCTGTGCTGTGAATTGCCGAAAAATTCCAAATAGAAAACTAATGACTTATGTAATTAAAATAACTAGCCCAAAAAAGTATAAAAAAATTCCAAAAGATGTTTTGGGTCTGTATTCACCAATTTTTGCATGTTTATGGGTTATTGCGAGTTGTAACATTTTATTATTCTTGCATTGAATGACATGCGAAAAAGTTTACAGTTGGTTACTGGTTGGTACTTCGTTACCAAAATAGCGAAGCTTTGCCCTAAAGAATCAAGTAAATTCCAAGACTGGATCTTCCTACAGGACAGTCTATTCATACTTACAGCCCTATGTCCTTTCAACTGACAAACTTACGAAATAATAATCACGCCACGATCTGAACTTCTACACTATTAGTGTCGATTATTGCGCAATTTGGTCAGCTGAACGGACATATATACGGCTATAGGCATAAATCGACCCTGATGCCAGAAAACCATTCCGAATATTAAAAGTATAGTGGGTAGCGACAGGTTTAACTTCCTTTGAAGCAAATTTTTCCAAGTGATTTAGCTTCTACCGAATATGATTTGCATTCAAAATTACTGATACTGCTGCAGACCGCAAGGCTGCTCGTGGCCATGGATAAGAACTCCATAAATTTTGCATGAAATTGCTGCTTGTTTCACTTTAAAATAATGTGATGTAAAATTTAAGCTGTGTATTTCTTAAAATTTTGGCACAGCACTAGACCTATTTGCATTGCAGTGTTGTACCAAAGCTCATGCTACCAACTGTTAATAGTCAGGGTTATGAGCTCTGAAGTATATTACCCCCATTTTTTACTAAAAACGCTCGAAAATACGTGACAAGACGTGATGTTATATATTGGTTTTACGTACCTTCTGTACTGTAGTTTGAATGTATTAGCGGTCATTTTGGAAGACAGTAGGTCCTTTTAGACTATGGTGATGAAATTTATTGCCGTGGTTGTCATGGCAACGCATACGAGTTCGTTATAATAAAAGATACGTCATGTACTCGAAAGTGTCAATTTGCTGATTATGTGTGCCGTCTATATTCATAATATTCAACCCAAATGAAGAAAACTGAAATATCTAGATTCCTTTTTTTGCCATTAATGATAGGCAATGCAGTTATTGTTTTCTCAAGCCATAAAGTTTTACGAAATTCAAAAAAGTTCTATTTTGAAGCTTAGATTTAAAGTATTGAAGCAATGTGGATACTTATCCAAATGAAACTATACATATATGGAGACACCTACAAGTGAATTTAGACTAAATTGGAATTAAACTTAATCAAGTCATATTCTTTCCAAAATGAAACATAACACAAAAACTTGAAAAAATGCCAAATTTGAGATATTTCACAGCGTATTTTGGACAAACTGTCAAAATTGTTAACAAAACAAATACGTGTACTTACGGTCTATTTTTTTGTCTGTAAAATGCAAAAAACCGCTTATAAATAGCTTCTAAAACAACCGAGTAACAGCTCATCAAAAAAGCTGCACATACGAAACTACCACGTCAAGTCCGTTTAGTCCGCTTAAAAAGCAGCGCACTAAAAGTTAAGTCCGTTTAATCCGAAAGTTTTGGAATGGTATTTTAAGCTTAATTTTTAAACCGTTTAGTCCGATTATAATTAACCCTTTAATCCGGTAAAGGAATAGGCCCTTAGCTTCCATCGAGTCTTGTCACTTCGTACGGGCTCTTTTTGAAATCCATTTCCCTCGAAACTTCAGCAGACGACATATTTCTGATGGATAGTCGATACTCGATAGTTCCATACCCCTTCCCAGGCGGCATAAACGTTCGAACTTCCGGTAATTTACGAGTTAGTCCTCCGTCAATGTTTCCGTAAATGACGCAGTTGCACGTTATTGTTCATGCAAAATTAGAATTAGTCTGAGGATGAGCATAGTTGAATATTGTGCTAATATTTCTCAGAAAAAAACTTAATTACCTACTGTAGTTTTGAGCCGGTACTAGTTGTAATGCATGAATCAAATTAGGTTACAGGTTTAGTCCATGCGTTTACGGGCGAGCTTTTATCACTTATCAAAGTCACTGCATTTCGGGACGTAGTGATTTCTCGTTTACCAGAAAACAAATAGCATTGCTGAAGCCAATTTATGAGAAACAATAGAAGATGCAAAATACTGATCAAAGAGCCACCAATCTGAAACAAAGTCTACTTGAGAGTTGAGCACAACAAAAAAAAAGAAGCTTTCAGTTTAAATCTTACCCGACTGGTTTTTAGTAATACCAAAAATATATAATATTATTAGTAGTATAATATATTCAGAATACATAATACTGTACTCTTGATAATACGTATTACATAGTTATATTCGTTGTAATATTGCACAGTGTAGTAATTTTTAAAATGACAGCTTCTAACAGCTGTTTTATCTCTGACATATTTTGGTTTATTTCTTGTTGGAGTCTATGCATACCGAACCTACTTGCCGCCGTGTATTTTACCAGTCATATACGGCCGTTTGCACCAACCTTATTCTCGAGCTATTCCTATTCTCTAGCTATTCTCGAGTGTTGTTCCCATCTTGCAATATTTAAGAATTGTATTCAATGTATGGTAATTAGTTAATAGGCACCCATTAGCGAAGAAACAGTGAAAACAAATCTAATGAATCAGTCTTTAGGGTTAAATGACATCAGCTATTCTTCAGTTATTCTACTATCGAGCTATTCTTTTTTGGTGCAAGCCAGTGATAATGTATACAAAGAATGACACTGATAGCTACACTCATACAGTACAATTGGCGGCTTTTTCGTAATTTTGACGGTCAAAAACGGCTGTAAGTAGGTTCGACCATGTATAATTTGACTGCATGAATACAGAATACCACTGGAGGCTTACGAAAAGGCCAAAAATGCCACCAAAATTTGAGATGAGTTGCCACAGGCTGAAACGGTAGTGCTCATCAATCTGCATTACAATAGGCTCTTTATAGTAAACCCAAACTGAAATCAAATCCTCATCGGTATAATTGCTGTGAATGAATTGTGACGCAATCTTTTGTGACTGTCTGAAAAAAGCTACAATTTATACAGACATACAACATTCTTTAGAATTAAATCCCAACACAATTAAATTAAAGTTACCCAAACACAAAAAGTATATCTTCAGTTCCAACATTTGATTTCATTTTTTAAACTTAATAAGCCTTTTAACAGTTATACATTGTTTCCTTTTATACATGTCTCACTCTACTACAAATGTACAATTCCATTGAGATAATTTCCTTCTTGTCTTCATTAAAGCATAATAAAGCTCAAAGCCCAACTTCAGCCCATTTGTCCTAGAGGTTTCAGCGGCCGATAATTTCAACAGCCGTTAAATGTCCGTTGATAATTCGGCTCGATTTGCAAAATTTGACCAGAAAATAAAAAAAGACCGATTTTTTTCTCGTTTTGTCTTTTTTTTCAAAAATTTTGCAAAATCGAAAAACGAAAATAAAAAACAGAAATTTATCCGATTTTTGATTTCCCATGTTTGATTTCAACTGTTATCACCAGAACAAAAACTGGTGCAAACGAAATTTCTTTAATTTGTTCGTGCTGTTATGTCAAATCAAAAATGAAGATTCGAAAATTGGTTTTTCAAATTTTGATTTGCAAATTTCATTTTTTGTTTGCCGATTTTCGTTTTTTATTTTTTTACAATACAGTGTCCAATTGAAAATCTAAATATTTTTCATTTTTCAATTTTTAATTTTCGTTTTCCGATTCTCGTTTCTCAGATCTCTATTGAAATTAAATTTAGAAAAATTTCCATTCTTGATTTTCAATTTTTATTTGCTAACGTGCCAAACTGAAAAATTGGATATAAAAAGATTTCCGTTTTTTACTTTGATTTGCATTTTCTGATCTTCGGTTTTGCAGATCAAAAGTGAAATTGAAATTAAAAAAAACATTAGCTCACAAAATCACAAATACATATATTTTATAAATTCAGACTTTTTGTGGGATGCGCAAAATTGAAAAGTCGTTTATCAGTAAATGCTCAATTTTGATTCATGTATCGAAGAAATGCTAAATGAAATTTTCTAAAATGAAATACTTCCGTTTTTTAATTATCAAATTAGTTTGGCAAATACGAAATTTAAAAAATGAAAACCAAAAATTAAAAATAGAAATTTTTTGAATTTCGATTTTCAAATTGACACAGAGCTAAAAGCGAAAGTTCAAGAATGGAAATTTATTTGAATTTCAGTTTTCAAGACAAGTCTGAAAAACGAGAAATCGGAAAACGAAAATAAAAAATGATAAATATTTCTCATTTTTCTACTTTCAATTTGACACTGTATTGTAAAAAAATGAAAAACAAAAATCGAAAATCAAAAAATGAAATTTGAAAATCAAAATTTGAAAAAGGAAAAATTTTCGAATCTCGATTTTTGTTTGACAAAACAGCCGAACAAATTGAAGAAATTCGTTTGAACCATTTTGTGTTCTGGTGACAGACAACAAGTTGAAATAGAAAATGGAAAATCAAAATTCAAAAAATTTCTGTTTTTTATTTCCGTTTTTCGATTTTTGATTTCGAAAAATTTTTGAAAAAACAACAAAATGAGCCAAAAATGGGTCTATTTTTAATTTTTTGGTCAAAATTTGCAAATCAAGCCGAATTATGAAAAGACACCCGGACACGTTAAAATCAACACTCAACAGTCGATGAAATAGCTTTAAATTTTATAGATAGTAAAAGGGTGTGATTTTAGCCGTGAAAAATGTATTATTTCAACTGTTATTTCACAACGAAAACTCAGTTGCGATAAACGGCCAAAGAAATAAACGACCGTTAAAATTCTTTATACAATCTGGCCAAGGCAAATGCGCGCGTCGTAATAATTTCTGGGATACCCAGTTTTGTATGTTAGGTGTTTGTCTCAAGATTAACGCTTTGCAAACAGATTTAAAATTAGATGTACTTTTTTGAGGCAGTACCTGAGGTGTTCTTTATACTCAATACCTCGCATAGGACATAGTGGTTGTTAGAATTTGCTGCTGGCATTTTGGTGGATGTTTTGATCGGCAGTTTGCCATCGCTGCTAGTCCATTATTTTTAATTCTGCTGTAGCATTGTATGAGTGGCTCCACTTCTTGCAAATGGTCACATTATTGAAGTCATACACAAATGTCTTGAACAAAAATGATGGATACTAGGTATTATGTGATGTTTACAAAGTTCACAAAAAATCAAGCAAGCCACTAGAAGATTTTATGCGATGCCTAGCTTAATTTAGCTATTTGGCCCACTGAACTGACATACGGCTGCATAAGTATGAAAGTATGAGTCCTGAATTGAGGATTATTTGAAAAGTTTTACATTTGCAAATTGCAATTGCTTTTGATTAACAATTTTT
>JASANF010012108.1:0-10274 GCA_030248245.1 Trissonchulus sp. WLG1_4 | reverse complement strand
TATACTTTTAAAATAATGTACTAGAAAATAATCAATTCTGATTCAGCCGTGTTATTCTCTTCCAATAATGTACTCTTAAAATCTTAAGGGTGGATTTCACAAAGGTGGTTTTACTAAACCATGGTTTTACGTACGTTTTTAAATGATTTGCACATAATTTCATTACGAAATATCGCCTGATTCGTTACGAATTTCCTAGATTTTCTTAAACCATGGTTTTAGCTCTGCTGAAATTTCAGCAAAACAGAGACCTGCTGGGCTGCAGGTTTCCAATTTCAACTGCGCTAAAACCATGGTTTAAGAAAATCTGGGAAATTCGTAACGAATCAGGCGATATTTCGTAATGAAATTACGTGCAAATCATATAAAAACGTACGTAAAACCATGGTTTAGTAAAACCACCTTTGTGAAATCCACCCAAGGTTTTACTTTGGTTTGCAATTAGTTTTTACTGCGCAACAGGCCTAATGTTGTCAAACGTTCATCTTTTTCACTCACTGGATAACTTTTGCAGTAAACTTTTGCTTGTTTATTTTTTTGTGGCCGCATTAAGATTTTTGACTGCGACGTCAGCCGTGAGCCCAACCTTCTACAGTCAGATACAGTCAATGTTGTAGTTTATTACTAGCCTTCGCCCTTCAAGTAAGGCAGGCGCACGCCGCACGGTTGCTGTGTAAGTGTTAATACTCTAGGGTGAAGTAATGCCTGAGTGATAGCGCAAAATTTTCACAATTAATTTTCTGAATTATAGTAAAACGTTAAGAAGTTTGAAGTTGAACATTGAAGTTGTGTAGTTTTTTGCGTTAAAAATTTGTTGGGGTGGTGCAATTAAGTGCACTTTAACACGTTTCATAAAAATCGAAAAGTCATTCCCCCTGAAATTTTTTCCTGGCTATGCTACTGCTTATTATTATTATGCAATTTTTTTGAAAAACATATGTACTTAAAACAACCCTAATCTTCATATTTTGTCCTTGTCCTGATGTATGAATGACTTACGTTTCCGCAGTGTAATTAATCAAAAATTTCCTTGTCCCTATGTTGCGATTAATTTAGCTGGATTTGGCCCTAACCTTGTTGTAGCCCTAAGTAGCTACTACTACTACTACTACTACTACTACTACTTGCTGTCCATGTGAGGGAGTTGGTGCAACATTGGGATACTTAACACACAGAACTTAACTTCCATAAAAAACCTGCAATTTTTGTTAGTTGACTAGAGCAAACTAGCCAAGTTTTATAGCTCGCATTGAGTAGGTACTTGGGGTGTCAAATCTTGCCCCCGTGCATTACTGTTTTGGGTATTATGCCCGCTTCACACTGCGGCTTAAGGTTTAAGGTTTAAGGTTTATGGTTTAAGGTTTAAGGTTTAGTGTTTTATTCACACTGCAGATTTAAGGTTTAACGGACGAATGTTAGTGGGCGCTATAATTTCAGCCAATAGAATGCTTGCCCGCAAGAAAGTATATATTTAGGCGGGAACATGTCAATTTAAACTTTAAGTTAAAAAAAATTTAAATAAAAAAAACATTAAAGGTTAAACCAAAAAGTTGAAATTTTTCAACTGCGTTAAACCTTAAACCTTAAACCATAAACCTTGAACCTTAAACCTACGCAGTGGGAATGTGCAATATGCTCATCTCATGTTCCACGTTAAACCTTAAACCTTAAACCTTAAACCTTAAACCTTAAACCTGCAGTGGGAAGCGGGCATTACTAAAATAAAAACAAACACCCTCCGGGTTATTGTTTCGATTCTAGTGATGTTGCTTTTAGCTTCTCATGCGATTAGGGTTTGTGACCGGCCGGAATTTTCGGCCGGCCGAAATCAGCCAGCCGGCTTGTCAAAACCGGCCGGCCGGTTAAAAATCCGGCCGGCCAGCCAGATTCAACCGACTGACAAAATTAGGCCGGCATAACATTCCGGCAGGCTTATACCAAAATGACACTTTGGATTTGAATCAGTTGGTTTTGTCCAAAAATTCGGCCGCTCCGGCCGTTTTTCACAGGCCGGCCGAACTTCTCTGCCGGCCCGGCAGCCGGCCGGCCGGCGCCTTTCGCGGCCGGTCACAAACACTACATGCGATCGTCCATGATTTCAATGTCATTTTCTTTTCCATTGGAGTAAAAAGTAGTCACCCCAAAAACGGCGACAAGGACATGCCTAGGGACATTTTTTGAGGTCAAGGATAAATCAAAATTTCAGAAGGACAGAGAAGCGCAGGAACCACAAAGGCAGCTCACCTGTAAACCGAAAAAGAAAATGTGGTGGAACAGTGATAGTGTTGAGCAAAGGGACGAAGGATGAAGGCAGGTTGAAACGTAAAGGTGAATCGAGTCGAGTGCCTCGAGAACGTTATAGCGTCACTGAAGTATACTGTTTGTGACAAGGGTGCACACAACTGCATGTGCTTGCAATGTCTGTGTTTTTAGCGCTAAATAAAACCTATAATTTTGGAAATATTAATATTAATAAAATTAATATTAATATTAAAAATCGAAAATTTTCGTATTTATATTAATATTAAATTAAAAATAATTTGAGAAGTTTATTTATATTAAAATTAAATTAAAAATATTTCAGGAATCGGATTTATATTAATATCGAATTAAAAATAAATTGCAAACTTTATTTATATTAATATTAAATTATTAAATTAAAAATATTTTACGAATTGTATTTATATTAATATTAAAAATAAATTCCATTATTAAAATAACGGTACTAACTATTGCACTATTAAAATCAATTCTAGCTGCTTGCGTTTTGAGTGTAATGGTGCGGGGAAAATTCAAGTCAGAGGGGGTAAAAAATACACCCCCTGCAAGAAAATTCCCAAACATATTACATTGTATATACCTAGTCATGATCTGTTTTCAGCTTATGAAACTGACAAAATCATGCACCCAAAATGTGGTCCATTTTACGTACGTTTTTATATGATTTGCACATAATTTCATTACGAAATATCGTTCGATTCGTTACGAATTTCGTAGATTTTCTAAAACCATGGTTTTAGCGCAGTTGAAATTTGAAACTTGCAGCACAGCAGGTCTCTGTTTTGCTGAAATTTCAGCTGAGCTAAAACCATGTTTTAAGAAAATCTACGAAATTCGTATCGAATCAGGCGACATTTCGTAATGAAATTATGTGCAAATCATATAAAAACGTACGTAAAACCATGGTTTAGTAAAACCACCTTTGTGAAATCCACCCTAAATGTTTCTTCTCCATTGGTACTGGTTGGCGCGTACGGGACTCGGGAGCCATACTTTTTTTACCCCCCCCCCATTTTTGGTCGATTTGTGGGGAAAAATACTGGTACTTTTGGCTTTCATGTCGTGTCTTCAAACCAAAACAACTTCTTTTGCCGAAAAAAGTAAGCACAGGAAAGTGCTACGGCTGCCAACTGTATATTACGACCACCGACTGCTAACAGAGCGGTACAAGCTACCAGTGGCGTATCCAGGATTTCGCAAAGGGAGGGGGGGCTGCGACCGGGGGGGGGGGGGTGGGTGCGGAGCAACCGTGAGGCACCTTACCGCGGGGGGGGGGCGGAGCAATGTCAGCCACCTTGTTGAAGAGTGAGCCACCGCCGCTCAAAGGGGGGGGGGGCTGCGACCCTCTAAGGGGGGTGCTCAAACCGCAAAGGGGGGGCTGCAGCACACCCAGCCCCCCCCCTAAATACGCCACTGCAAGCTACACAAGGGTGTTCAGATGATGAGCGGATGAGCCCAGCTACATAAATACACATACAGATGCCTGAGTTGCGAAGCTGATGATCTATTTTTGGTGCTAGAGATCAGATTGGGGGCTTGGTTGATGATGGGGGTTCTATATTTTTATTAAAAGATGAGGTGGGAAGCACGTAGCAGCCAAAAATAATTTTCCCCCCTATTCTTTACCCTAGACCCTTCACCCTAGTTTGACCGTGGATAGGGGTTCTATTACAAAAAATGCTTTCCTCAAGGTGCTCTACTCCAAAAATAGGTCGAATATTTCCCCCCCCCATTTGCATTAACTGCATTAATTGATCCCGCCATTTTTGTAATTTTAGTTATTTATTAGCTGCAGCTTTACGTTCGATGCTGCTGTGGTCGAAAATTGCATTGTTTTTGACCGAAAAATGCTAATATGTATTGTTTTTTCCGTTAAAATAGCAAGGAAATGTACAACACATTTCAAAAAAATTGAAAAGTCATTCTCTCCCCTTCCGAATTTTTTCTGGCTACGCCTCTGGATAAAGTTTCTATTACAAAAAATGCTTCCCTTAAGGTGCTCTACTGCTCTACTAACAAAATAGGTTCACTATTCCCCCTCCTCAACTGCACTTGATTCAAAAAATAGGTCCACTGACGCCAGTCTCCACTTCGTTTTCAATCCGCTGTGCTTCTACTCAAAAATTGCTAGGAAGTAGGATGTGAACCGTTTGAAACATTGAAGTGTTTTGTCGTGCTTAGTCCCGCCAGGTTTGTTATTATAGTCTGCAGTCTGAACAGTCTGTAAATTCTTTATGGGTCTTGGACAATCCACCAAAGCCGAAGGTAAGGTTAGCAGGTGCTCATTTGCAGTGATTGTAGGTACTATAGTGGTGCGGGAAAAAACCCTACGCGTTTTGCGGGGAAAAACCCTAGTGCTTCCTGGCCGAACCTTACGACATAAAACCTTTTTGAGTATGTAGGTGGAAAGCGCATCCCAAATTGACTTACCACACCAATTTCTGTGCAGTTTTGAGGCTTGCAGCATTTTTTATAAAATTTCAAAATTTTGTTTGCTGAGAAATTCCAAAGTGACAAAATTTTCCAAATTTTTGACTTGTCATTATTTTTCACAAAAACACTTTTGGCCAACGCCGTTTGCATTTTTCAAGAGAGTTACCTTTCCTCTATAATTCTGAAGCTAAAAAACAGTGAAAAACGTTGTGGTTTACCTGTGACAGTTCAAAGTTTGTGTGGGAAAAAAACCCTATTACGGGGAAAAAACCCTATTTTGTTTGGCGACAATTTTTTGCTACACTCACTCATTGTTGCTACTACAAAAATTGACTGATTGGGGTAAAACCATGGGTAGACTGCATTAAAACCGTTGATTTGACAGCAAAACGTCTTTTTTGTGGTTTTAGCCCAAACCCCGACACCCCTTACAAAACCTGTTTTGGTGATGTTTCACCAAAATTTGCCATTTTTTGGAATATTTAGGCTTTAGCTGCTGGGTACCCCTTAAATCCAAGACTGGTTGACGCGGACGGTGTTTGTGACAATTTTGTGTGCATAATTGTGCAAAATTTTAATTTTAGTGTGCAAAATTTTATTTTTTTGTGCAAACTGTAAGTGCGTTTTATTTGCCTATATAAAAAGCAAATATACACATTTTCTTACCTCTAGAGGTACTTAAGTTAGCAGTGGCGTGCGTACATATCGGGGGGAATAACTGTTCGATTTTTGAATGGGTTAAATGCACTTTTTAGCAAGCTTAACACTTTAATTCGCATTAGAAATGCAAGATCACTAGCCACAAGCAGCCCCAAAAAATTGGAAGATTTTTGGAAGTTTTTGGCCGAATTCGGTCAACTAGAGACGTATTAGGATTTTTTCCGACAGGAAAATTCAAAGATAGGAACGTCACATCAGACAGTGTATTACACAAGTAATTGCAGTATATATAGTGGTGCGGGGAATGCGCGTTTTAGCAATTGTAACACTCACAAAACGACTTACAAACGCAAGATTACTAACCCACAAGGTTGCAGGGGTCTGGGGGCGGCAGCCCCCACAAAAAAATTGTGATTGTTCCACTTTTTAGACAGAAGTTGGTCAACTGGAGATGTATCAGAAAGTTTTTTCGACAAAATTTAAAACAAAAGATGGGCGTGTCACATCAGTGTATATATTACACAAGTAAAGTAAAGTAATGTACTTGTGTATACATGCATATTCTTTGATGAAAGATAATACCAAGGATTAGGGTTGCTAATTATTATAAAGTGGCCAGTGTGGCCGAGTGGTTGCGGTCTTCGATTTCTAATCTGAAGGTTGGAAGATCGAATCCCAGCTATATATATATACTGGTTTTCCTGTACTTTCAAGTTTCATCCTTTTGTCGACGTCATTGTGTACCTATCGATATGAAGATTGCTTAATTTTTATTGAATTTTTGCACAGTTTGCAGTTTGCCACCAAAAGTAGCAAACATTTAGGGTATCCCTCTCCCGTGGTAGGTCCTGCACTGCCAAGGGCGTAGTCGAAGGGGGGGGGAGGGGTCCTTCTTTTGGTCGAACCTGAAGAAATTGTCTGCAATTTGGTTTTTATCGCCCGGCCGAAAAAAATTTCTGATAGGTCTCCAACTGACCAAATTTGGCCTGAAATTCAAAAAACTCTCATTTTCTTTTGGTTGCTGCCGCCCCCAGACCCCTGCTACTTTGTGGCTTACTATTCGTTGATCTTATCTTTTATCAAAGCCTGCAAAGTACATTCTGCAAAGTACATTCTGCTGAACTTACTTGTGTAATATACATACTGTGTGATATGATGTTCCCATCTTTTGTTTTACTTTTCTTGTCAGAACATATATATTTCTGATTCGTCTGCAGTTGACTAAATTCTGCCTAAAAATTTCAAAAATCTCCATTTTTTTCGAAGACCCCTGCTGTCAGTGGCTTAATTCTCTTAGCGTTTTCACCACTGGCGGCCTGAGTCCCTCGGCTGTCTCTGAATTTAGGAAGGAGCTTCCCCCATCCCCTCCAACTGCATGAGTATCAAATAAAAGTTCTAATCCTTCCTTGCTTCTTGACATAAGTCAAAATTTGTCACTTAAAAAAGATGTGCCCAAAACATTGATTCCCGGAGCGCACGATTAAATTTTGATAAAACCCAAAATTTACCATAGTCGGCCGGCTCGGCTCGGCACCAAAATTCCCGGCTCGGTCTAACCCTATATAATATAGTAGAGGAGCGTAATGTGAACCACCTACTTTTTTGGCTTTGCAACGGGCTGACTTAAGCCCACTTTTCTCAAGTTGAACTAAAGTATTTAGCCCAAAATTTTATCAGCATTTAAACTATATAACTATTTAATGAGCTTTGTAACAAAAATTGTGTTTCATGGTTTATAGCAGGCGGGGAAAAAAACCCGCATTTTCATATTTCGTCATGTAGCTCATAGACTATACGTTTTCACGGGAAACCAAAAAAATCTGTCGTAGGCCTAACCTTGCTCTAAATGCTGGCACCGGTTTCATTTCGCTATCTCTTACCATTTTTTGGCGGGAAGCCAAAAACTTGCCGGGGAAAAAAACCCATTTGGGGGAAAAAAACCCATGTGGGAGAAAAAACCCACCCCATAAATCACCCTAAAAGTGTGTTAGCGGTAGTTTTTCAACGCTATGGCACGTATTAGGAGTAGTAGAGGCCACTGATGTCAAACCTATGCGCAGATTTGCTATGGGGCCTCAGGTAGACAAGTTTGAAAACTGCCCTTCGCAGCCCATTATAAAATTTTGAATTTTCAGATTTGAAAACAAAACACCTTAATTTCGCCTGAAAACGTTGAAAACAACTAAAAAGTTGCTATTTTCGGGACTCTTCTATGACCCCCCTAGGGCACCCTGCCCAGGGGGTCGCCAGGGGTCAAATTTTCGAAATTTGGATTTTGACGTCCCCAGGGCTAATTTGGGCCCCGAAACACGAATCCGAGGTCCATTTTCGTCTACGACCTTTCGGGACTCTTCCATGACCCCCCTAGGACACCCTGCCCAGGGGGTCGCCAGGGGTCAAATTTTCGAAATTTGGATTTTGACGTCCCTAGGGCTAATTTGGGCCCCGGAACACGAATCCGAGGTCCATTTTCGTCTACGACCTTTCGGGACTCTTCCATGACCCCCCTATGGCACCCTGCCCAGGGGGTCGCCAGGGGTCAAAATTTCGAAATTTGGATTTTGACGTCCCTAGGGGTACTTTGGGCCCCGTAACACGAATCTGAGGTCCATTTTCGTCTAGGACCCCTCTGGACCCTTCCATGACTCCCCTGGGGCACCCTGCCCAGATGTCCCCATGGGTCAAATTTTCGAAATTGGGATTTTGACGTCTCTAGGGGTAATTTGGGTTCCAGAACTTTTTTGCCCAATCTAGAGGGTTCTTTGCGTTATCTAGAGAGTCTACCTAAAATAGAGGGTCCTTTGCCTAGAATAGAGGCTCTTTTGCCTGGAATAGAGGGTCTTTTAACACCAGTCGGCAACCCGCTGATGTCAACCGACTTGTTTTCAACGTTTTCAGGCGAAATTAAGGTGTTTTGTTTTCAAATATGAAAATTCAAAATTTTATAATGGGTTGCGAAGGGCAGTTTTCAAACTTGTGTCCCTTAGGCCTCATAGCAAACCTGCGTATAGTTTTGGTATCAGGGGCCTCTACTACTCCTAATACGTACCATAGCGTTGAAAAACTACCGCTAACACACTTTTCGGGTGATTTATGGGGTGGGTTTTTTCCCCCACATGGGTTTTTTCCCCCAAATGGGTTTTTTCCCCCGGCAAGTTTTTGGCTTCCCGCCAAAAAACGGTAAGAGATAGCGAAATGAAACCGGTCCCAGCGTTTAGAGCAAGGTTAGGCCTACGACAGATTTTTTTGGTTTCCCGTGAAAACGTATAGTCTATGAGCTACATGACGAGATATAAAAATGCGGGTTTTTCCCCGCCGGCTATAATGCAGAGAGAAAAGTTTAATGTGTGGTTTTGTAGAGCAACTCCGCGAGGTATTGTTGGAAAAAAGTTTACCCGAGAAACTTAATCCTGGAAAGCAAAAAAACCTTGTATATACTCATATTTTGTGTTTTTTACCCCATCTGACTATATCCATTTCGTAGTAACCGAGCAATGTTTGTCAATTATATAATTGATGCATGTTTTTTATTACTGTATATATATTGTATTTCTTTTTCCTATACTAATAAAGGTTGTGCTTTCGTGTGAAGTGTGTGATAACTAAAAGCTAGATTGTTTCCTTAAATTATTATATACATATATAAACTTGACTACATAATTTCTGGGGGGGGGGGGGCGGTTTTGGTGGCAAGGGGTCCATCGTGTGTGGAGATTATATATACTTTTTTCTTTCAAATTGTCTGTATTGCCAAAAAGTGATATTTTTGCAAAAAAGCGCCAGTTGTAAAAGATACGGGGTCTCTTGAGCGATATTGTTTGTGTTTGTAATAATTTCATATTGTCTGGTGTTTGCTTAGACTCATTTTCCTCCTCAAATATGGTCCACAAGGCAGTGTGCGTGATCAAGGGGGATCAGGGGACGGCGGTGAACGGGGTGATTCGGTTTAGCCAGGAGGCGGCAGGACAGCCCACGCTGATCGAGGGCAAGATCGAGGGCCTGGAGCCCGGGAAGCACGGATTCCACGTCCACGAGTTCGGCGACAACACCCAG
The DNA here is from genome assembly GCA_030248245.1 of Trissonchulus sp. WLG1_4. NCBI lineage: Eukaryota > Metazoa > Nematoda > Enoplea > Enoplida > Ironidae > Trissonchulus > Trissonchulus sp. WLG1_4. The sequence goes on along the minus strand of JASANF010012108.1, from coordinate 848 downwards.
GGATGCACCTCGGCTGGACCACACTACAATCCTTTCAAGAAGACACACGGCGGACCAGGGGTAGGGCATGGACCTAGGGTTGCGCCACACACCTCACCACACATGTATGCATACACGTATTACGTTTTCTAACTTTTTGTTATAATTGTTGTTTTGCACACCTTTTGTTATATAAGCACGGGGTACTCTGGTACGTTTATATAATATATTCGTAGTCTAGTGAGAGAGCTTTGCCAGCAGATCAAATCTGACAATATGTAGTATAAAATTTCAAGTAACGCTTTGTCCAAAACAAAAGCTTCGACTTTTTGTCAAAAATTGTGCAAATTTTTTGGAATTTATAGTCGATCAGGAATTCAGGAGGGGGAGGCTTCTAGGGATCGACCGCATATACATGTAACGGGGTCAAAATTTTGGGGGGGCCTCTCCGACCAAATTTTGGGAACCCTCCCATACGTGGGCAGCTAACGGATTCTGGGGGGGGGGCGGTGTGCCACCCGGGGGGGGGGGGGGGGGGGCGGTGTGCCACCGGGGGGGGGGCGATGCGGAGCAAAATTTTTTGCAACAATTTTCGCTTCGCGAGCTACCTTTAGAATATTCTGGGGGGAATGGTGACGTACCTGTCTGGGAGGGGTGAGGATATCTTATGGGGTGGGTGAAACACGCCCATGTATGGACCTTCACCCCTGATCGACCAAAAATACCCCAAATTTTGCGAAATTTTATAAAATTCCTTCAAAAATGTGCAATTTTAACTAAATAACTAAATTTTGCCAAATTTTGGGACCCTCCCCCCCCCCGGCCCTTTTGATTTTTTGGCAGCCCGATTTATAGTATATGTAACTGAA
>JASANF010012107.1:0-14327 GCA_030248245.1 Trissonchulus sp. WLG1_4 | reverse complement strand
TTTTCGGACAAATTTTACAATATTTGCAAATGTGTCCAGGGGAAGAAACGAAAACATGGCGGATGGTCGACTACAAATAAAGAGCCCTGCCCTCTTGATAAAAATACCAGATTTCTGAAAACTTGATCAGCTGCTGTTTCGGCACACGTTTACTTATCAGTAGTGCGTGCACGTGAATTATAGATTGGCTCTGCGTGTAACTGATAGGGGCAGTTTACTTGAAGTACTTTTTCAAATTTTGTGCTCTAGATTATGGCGGGGGTCCCCAAGAAACTGGTCAATTACCCGGCAGAATGTGTTGTTGAAAATTTTAGCGGGATTCGTAGCCTCTAGAAATAATTTACAACTAATTAAGGTTCGTGTTGATTTATGTTTTCTTTCAGCTGTTATATGTAGCTGTTATGTATGAGGTATTAGCCGTTATTAAGCAGTATTAAATTATTAGCAGTATTAAACGATCGACAAGTGACTAACATCAGTCCCATTCTGCAGCGGCTGTTGGCCCAAGATTAATTACTAACAAAAAGGAATTTCAGGAACAACTTCACAGGAGCTCATTACTTTACAGTATCGTTCGTTTATGGTTCTATAGTTTTACAGTACAGCCTTATTTTCGTCCAGCTGGCAAAATTATTAAATAAGCACGCCACAGGCTGATCGTACGGGACTAGATTCGTGGCATGATTATTTTGTATTTTTGTCGGCTGAGCGGTCATACAGCTATACGCCTAAACAGATTTTTAGGTGTTCAATCCTCGATCACCGCTGCCTGTGCAACAACTGGCAAACGGGTTTATACACCATATAGTGATGTTTTAGGACAGTTGCGTCGTTGTTGGGTCGGATCTTGATGAATACCGAAAATCTGGCAAAGTCGCTGTTCTCTGCGGTGGTGGTTCTGGTCACCAACCAGTTTTTGCAGGTTTATATATGTTTTTTAAACATATTGATATTATATAAAAAATACAGTTTTTGAGGGAGTCAGTTAGGTACCACTTTAAAATATTACATACGTTGTCGCACACTTTAATTTAGATTCAGTTAGCATTCATCCAATCATCGTTGATTCCGCCTGTGCATAGCAGAACACGTATAGTTGGCATTTGGTTAATTATTTGGTTGCCGACCAATTGTTGTAAGGTGAATTTTATGAAATGTAAGCAGGAACTTCTGTATGAATCGGGCAGTACCGGACGATACGTTGTTCCACTTGTAGACAAATAGACAGAGATATAAATTAATTTTGTAATCAACTGGATCAATGAAATCTAAGAGCAGGTAATTAATAAATAGGGTTAGGAGTTTTCAACTTAATCAGTATCACAGTAGTGTTTCACTCTATAGAAGTGTTTTGGTGTTTTCCAACAGCGAAAGTTTAGCTTGTTTAAGGTTATGTTGGACGTGGTTTTCTGACAGCCGCCGTTGCCGGGCACGTTTTTGCATCTCCACCGCCTTCCAGAATATTAACGGCAATCGATGCCCTCAGAAATTCAGGTAACACTGATAAATTTCAATTATTTTAAATGGCATAAGTTTTATATTTACAGTTGACTGTTTTCATTGTTGTGTTTGTTATACCTGTAGAAACTCTGCCCGCAGTTTCCCCTAAGATCAAAGTTCATCCAAAATCATAAGTTGTTGCAGTTGCAGTTACAGTGTTTCATTATAACCTAATGTAAAAGATAAAGCTAAACAAAGGTTTTTTTTACATTCAACTGCCGTACTACCAAACTACCAAGTACCTACCTACATACTTGTTCAAAAATGTATTATTGTAAACGAAAACTGTAGTGTTTTTAAAATTAACTTTGTTGGCTGCTGCCATCCTACCAAATACTGGTTGTTCAAATATGCAAACAATACATTAACTGAGTAGTTCCATATTCCATTATTTTTTCAGCGGGTACGGTGGTGTTTGTGTTTAACTACACTGGAGATCGACTGAACTTTGGCTTGGCTGTGGAACGCGCCAAAACGGCCTTTCCGGACAACGGGAAAATCAGAATGGTGGTGTTGGGAGATGACACTGCCTTGCTTTCGGAGGATCGAACGGCGGGTCGGCGGGGACTGGCTGGGTCTATAATCATGCTCAAAGTGATAAAACCTTTAGAATTTTTTGTTAAATTATTTGTTTGTAGTGGTAAAACTTACCGGGTGAGATACAAACCAGTCTAAGACGTTGTATTTTAGTTAAATTAGAACATGGTAACGAAAAATTCTAGAATTCTACTTGTAATGCATAAGTTACAATGGTCCCCTTAGACTGCGTTTAGCAAGACTAAGCTAAGACTGCCTTTTATGTATTTCACGGGGAATGGATCAAATAGGATTATTCAAGTCATCAAGTGGACTATTTTTACATTTGTAAACATTGACATTTCGTGAATTTTGATTAATGTCGCTGGATGCTTACCGCTAATTGTTTAGCTATGTAGTATTATTGTTTAAAATGTAAGCACTTAGGGCCTATTCCTTTACCAGATTAAACGGACTGGACTTATTTTAGTCCGAGGTTTTGGAATGACAAGTCGGACTACACGGACTAAACGAGTTAAAATAAGTCAGCTGCTTATTAGTCTGACCACATTCCAAAACTACCACTGGACTAAACGGACTTAACATGCACGCTTAACATTAGCGTGCATAGTTGAGTCCGTTTAGTCCGATTAAAAAGCAGCGCGCAAGAAGTTAAGTCCGTTTAATCCGGAGGTTTTGGAATGGCATTTTTAAGCTCAATTTTTGAACCATTCAGTCCGATTATAATTAACCCTTTAACCCGTAAAGGAGGCCCTTAGAATGTGTAGTACCCGGTGGTGTCAACATTTTGTATTGCCGGCTGAAGGAACAGCAGCTGTTTAACGATTCAGAACTCTTCTAATTCTTCTGTTTTAATTAAAATTGCTATTTATTTCATCTCAAACCATTCTTAACGTACCCTATACTTATTTTGTTTAAGTTATATATTAATCATACGTATGTTAACAATTATGATAAAGGACTGATTTAGATTGGTGGTGCAATGGCTGAAGCTGGTTGCAGCGTAGACGAAATAGCTGATTACTGTGAAGAGGTCAAAGGGCAGATTGGTAAGGCCAATTACAGTACAAAACAAGTGCATTCTGAATATGGGGTGCGTCGTGATAGTATACAGCCGTGATGGTATACAGCCGTCATGGTATACAACTGACCACTTGCCCAAACTATGAAAAGCTGAAACTCTACTCAAAAGCTTCATGTCAGGGTCATCTACTGTTACTGTGTTAGACAAACCGCACCGACAGTAAAGTTATACATGTATACGGTTAAGCCTTTGACTTGTTTACGCAGTCTTCATTACTATACTATGTACATAATACCTAACTAAGCATTTGTATACTATGACAGCTGTATACCATCACGGCTGTAGCTCATCACGACCAAACTGAAAATAAACGTTCAAAAGGCAAAAGGGCGTTTGCATAGCACGACCGACTAAGTAAACACAGGTGCGCATCTGCTTTGGTTGGATTTTTTGTATACCATGACGGCTGTATACCATCACGGCTGTATACTATCACGACGTTCACTTGAATATGTATTCAACCTTCAAGTCAATTGTTGAGCTCAAAAAATATAACGTGACGTTGGGTGCTTCGTTCACTTATTATGAAAGAACGGCACCAGGCAGTGTTTTAAGCTTGTCACACGGACTTTCTTAATGTTGTTATCAGTTGGCAAGAATGCATAATAAAAAAAGTATGACACTCCAATCTCCCAGTGTTGACCACTATGGTCTGATTTGTCGTGGGGTGTTCCCCAGCCAAGTGTTGAACCGTGGTCCTATTCGTGAAGATAGGGGGCACATTCAATTCGTGAGCTTTCTTTTCGAAGTTACCGGTCGCAGGTTGTCATCGGGACCGAGGCTAGCATTTGGTCGTGTCATACTCTTTTTATTATGTACTCTCGGTATTGATAATAAGCTGTTTAAAATAAATGCCATTTAGTACTATTTGTTTTGTTGAGGCACAATCGGCTTGAGTCTTTCCTCTTGTTCCATTCCGGGCTCTGGTTATACATTCGATTTGGGCTTCGGGCAAATGGAGTTGGGCCTGGGCGTCCACGGGGAGCCTGGAGTCAGACGGTTGCCGGTCGCCACGGCTGCGGAAACAATCCATTTCATGCTTGATCACATGACCAAACCAAATTCCACCCGTTTTCACATCGAACAGGGTATGTTGTATCGAGAGAGCAACGAGGGTATCGTATTGATGAAATGCGTTCACTGACCACGTTCTATGTTTTATCCAGTGACACATACATTATTCTTATCCAAATGCCACGGGCTAAGACTGTAACAAAGGCCATTTTTATTTTTTACGGTCGCTCTACTTGCATAGACCGCAAAAGCGACAATTTAGTTGTCTTCTTTGGTTACCGAGATGAAAGATGTCTGACGTTTGCTGATCTCTGCTCTGCTGCTTACAATTGTATTGTTAATATGATACCTTGAAACCTGAAAATGTAATTGACTGTTTTAACTTCAGGCTCATCAGTTGGCGTTCTGATCAATAATTTGGGGGCAACAACACAACTGGAGATGAATATCTCAGCTGGAGAAGTGCTGAAATGGCTCAGTGAGAAAGCGTTTATATATTTTCAAGAGTACATAATAGCGTCTCACTCTATATAGAAGAAGAGTGAGACACTCTCCAGCCTGCCTGTGTTCTGGCACAAGCAGATGCGCTGGTCGTTTTCAGGCTACATGTTGACATTCTATGCAACATGTGACTGGCCAATCAGAAGCGAGCTCCTATTCTCTGATTGGCAGTCGCCCGTGCACGTGCTCCAATCATAAAACGGGATAGGAATAAAGGTTAATAACTCATTATTTATTCATAGTCTGCTTGTAAAAACATTAAAAAAGGTTTGCAAATACCTTTGGGGATATTTTGGCAAACTTTCAGCGAAATTGATTGAAAAACTTTGAAGAAATTCAGAAAAGTTTATATCTCAAAAGTTTCTCAATCAATTTCGCTGAAAATTTGCCAAAATATCCCTAGAGGTATTTGCAAACCTTTTTTAATGTTATTGCAAGCACACCATGAATAAATAATGAGTAATTAAGCTTTTATCCCTATCTTAATGCTTATCAACGCATCAGCGATTATATGCTAAAGTGTGTTACGCAGGGAATCTACGCGCTGATTGGCCAGTCACATGTTGCATAGAATGTCAACATGTAGCCTGAAAACGACCAGCGCATCTGCCTGTGCCAGAACACAGGCAGGCTGGAGAGTGTCTCACTCTTCTTCTATATAGAGTGAGAAGCTATTATGTACTCTTGATATTTTTATTTACTATTAACAAGTTGAAACCTTTTGTCATCACTATTGGATATGATTGTTGTATTCAAAATTCGAAAAATGTGACCATCAGTTAAAACTATAACGTTTGTTGAGCTGACACAGTCACGACCTAATGCTTCCTACATCCTCAGATGAATTTAGACTCACCTGTTAAAGCATTATATACCAAAGACATAAAATAGTTCACTCGCAAAAAAATTGCAGTGCAGCATTCATTTTCTAGGCGTTTAGTCTGATCAATTTAGAGGAAATAGAAACTCTGCTTTCTATATTTAGACATATTTTTTACTATTTTTCCATGTGATGGAAAACGTAGCTTTGTGAATCAGTTTTAATCAGAGGATTGCATGTTTTAGATGAGCGGAACGTCACTGTACAGCGGTTTTTGACTGGCACTTTAATGACATCACTTGAAATGCATGGATTTTCTGTTTCCCTATTCACCTTTGATTCTTTGTTTTTGAAATATTTAGGTTTGTCGCTTTGAATATTATCTTGACGCTGCATCTGTCGAGGTGTGTTTCCTGTGTTTTTCTTTAAATTGTAAAATGTATAATATTCACATGGGGGGTTATACTGTAACTGTAGTAATTTTTGATTGATCGTGATTGGAGGCAGGTATCGGATTTAAACTTTACGTTCCAGATTGTGATCGCGATTTGCGTTCAAAATTAGGATCACCAGCGGATGGGCATTTTACCCTCGGGAGGCCGAATCTACATTGTTCTATCAGCAGTGAAAAAACTAAAAAAAAATTTTCATTAAATTACTTTATGGCTAGTTAGCTTAGCATTTCCAGTTAAATACAATTTAACAACAAGACAAAAAAAATAACGAATATACACGTTGAAAGGATCAAAGGCTTAAAGCAGTTTTTCATAAATCTTTTAAAATGTTTTAACTTATAATTTTTCAGACGCTGAGACAGATTGCGTAGCGTGGCCTCGCGTTAGTTATAAGCCTGACTTTGAGGGTCATAGCCTAGTCCAATCGCAGTATACATTGCAGTCTAGCGCTGTCACCGACACCAGTGCAGAGGGAAAAAACTACGAACAGTTTACAGCAGGTTCGTTAAGTTTTGTTAATTTTGCTCGATTTTCTGTCGATCATAAAGCTCGATGAGGTTATCAATCAGACTGATACATTTAATAGTAATTGTAAGGTTGTTTGTTTAGAAGGCTATATTTGCAAAGATAATGCAATCAAATCCGACTTGTATTTTTGTACTCCTTAAAGCCTGGCTTAGTCTTGTCCTCAAAAACACAAAGGACTGATTTTGGTCAACTGCTGTGAAAATTGACAGAAGCGTTTTCTCTGTTATTACTATTGCGCTATTTCTTTTGCATCTGATCTGACAGTGACCGAAGCTTTGTTTGCCTGAAAAATTTGCTTATTTGGTTAGGTAGATTTTTATGGAAATGCGTAAGGATAAAACGATAGAGACAGGGACAAAAACTTTTATAAATGAATCGGGCGTAAGACTGCCTTAATTTTCTCACTGTTTTAGATCAGTGTGTTTTGTTCAAGAGTTGTGTTCAGTCAGCTTGTGAACACATGATGGCTCAAGAGCAGGAATTGAATTCCCTGGATTCTGAAGCTGGTGACGGAGACTGTGGGACCACTATCAAGTATGGATCGCAGGGTACGCGCTGTCCGTATTTGTTAACCGTTTGACGTATTTTTTAGTGACCAAATGGTATTTTTTGGGTACATTATTGTGAATTCCAAAAATTGTTAATCATAATACATAGAAAAGATCATACATCTAAGAGGGGCAGATTGGGGGGAGCCTCCCCGCCCCAGAATTTTGGCAAACTTTAGTAAAAATAGCATGTTTTTGTGAAAATTTGAAAAATTAGCATATTTTTGGTCGATCAGGAAGGAAGTGTTCCCAGAATTTGGCCGGAGAGGCCCCTCCCCCAAAATTTTGACCCCGTTACATCTATGGAAAAGATTATGGTAGTTGAAACATGGAAATGATGAAAGGTTACTTCTCTGGGTACTCTTGATTGTATTATATTTTGTTATTAAACCGTGCATTGTTTTAAGCTTTCTTGCTATCAGAAGTTGTAGTAGTCTTTCAAAAAATTAACATTCTTGCTGTTAAAACAACGGTATTTATGCGGAATTTGTTTATTCTAACAAAAGAACTGCTGAACCCAGACATCGAGCATGTGGCGTACTGTTTCCGGTCACTTGTTATACTCTTGATTTTATTGATCTTGTTTTTCATGAAATCACAGATCTGTTTCAGCTTAGAATGCAGAAAATATTTAGTCAGTAGTCCTCAAAATAAAAATCTTTTTCAGATATTAATGCTTTAACGACAGATTTCTTTTTTAGCCGTTTTACGATTGTTATCTGAAACCCCCGACGCATTCCGAAGTCCCAGTGCTGCGTTCACAGCTATGTCTATGGCATTCGAAGGAAGCACTGGCGGAACTACCGGGCCGGTAATATAGATTTTATCAAGTTCAGTATATGTTTTTTTTTCTGTAAATTAATGGAATTTATTTAACCAAATTATTGCATACGGATTGTTTGAACTTATTGTGCATATTAGTGTAAGCGAAATCAGTGGTTCTTCGTTATTAATCAGGTATTATTATTGTATTGTGGGTGATTATTGTGGGTTATTATTATTATTATCCGTGTTATTGATAAATATTGCAAATGTGTTCAGCGTGGATCTACTCTGAAAGTTATCAGAAGATAGCTTCTATTAGGTATGAACTGGAGGCTTACAACTGTCCACTATCACTTGTTTTGTTAGATTCATATAATATTTATTGCTTCAAAATTAATTTAATCAATTAACAGAAAAAATAGGTTTGTTTTTTTATTATTTGTTAATAAAATATGGTTTATTTTAGATTTACGGGATTATTCTCAGCAGTATGGCCAGTGCTCTGCAGAAAAATATATCGGATGCTCACAGTTGGCTCACTGGCCTGCAGACTGCTTTCCAGACGGTCATGCAATATGGTGGAGCACAGCCTGGGGATAGAACAATGGTAGCAGGAGTACATAATAGTGTCTCACTCTTATTATAGATGAGACTTAGGCCCGTATTCACATACTAAGTGTAACGCTTAAACTAGTGTTTACACTTAGTGTTAGCGCTTATAAGCGCTAAGTGTTATTCACAAACTTGAACTTCTACCATGCTAAACATACTTAAGCGCTTAGCGCGTAGCAAACGCTTAGCGTTTGTTTGTGAATAACACTTAGTATGTGAATACGGGCCTTATTGTTCTTCTAGAGCACTATGTACATATAGTTATACTTATATAAGTTATATAATTCTTCTCATAGGTATTGCGGCTTTTAATTTAAAATAGTTTTAAAGCCTGTTAAAATTTTTCATGATACCGTTGAGCATCTTGCAGGCTAAAACGCGGTTTTTACTTACTGCCTTGCGATCTATCTATTCCTGACACATTAACCAGGCTCAAGAATGTGCAAAGGAGCATAATCTTTTGAAGACACCGTTGAGCAGGTCGAAGAAGCAAACCTTCTGTGACAAAAATACAGACATGTATACATTATACATTCACTTTTTGCAGATTGATGCCTTGTTGCCTGCAGTTACGGAACTGGAATCACTATTGTCTGCTAATGCTAATGCGTCTGTCATTGAATGCCTTAGAGCTGTTGATAAAGTAAGAATTGGCTTTTTGCTAATTTGAAAATATCTGAACATTTGAAAACGCTGTCTTACTTGGCTTTTCCTTAAACGGAAAAAAGCTTTTTGTTATTTTGCGCAAAATATGTACACTGCCCGTTTATGCTGACTTTAATGCATCTTAAATCCGTTTAGACCAGTCTTAGTTTAGGAATGAGTTCAAACTAAATTTGAGCAGCTGACTTACCTTACCTCGCTTAGTTCGTTACGCTTTTTCACCAGATCAAACATTCTCTTAACCTCAGCCTAAAATTAGTCCATTTCATTTAATCTGGTAAAGGAATGAGCCAATCCCCAGAGTGTTTACCACGTTATTGTGATTTATTTTTTAATGTGATTTATGTAACTTTTCCAATTCAGTGCTGCGTCCCAATCTGTGCCCATTTCATCACATTAGCTAATACCCTACAGTGGCAGAGTGTTTTTGAAAAACAATGACATAAAATACATATTATATGCCGGTCACTTTTTGTTGTTACTTTAGAAAACAGTTCACACTGAAGCCCTGTTCTTACTTGTCTTTTAGAACTTAGGAACAGGGACAAGGACAATTTTCGTTCAGCTAGTGTTAGGCATTGACAAAATAGTATCGTCCTATTTTATAAGTAAAAAATGGAGCTGACGCATACTTTCTTCGAGTAAAAAATTGGGTCCACTGGCCAGACAGTTTTGTTAGACCAGGCCAGTTTCTTTAAGAACAAAACTCATAGGGACAAAGAAAATGACGAGTATGAACTGGCTTTGAGGAAGATCTGTTATTTGACTGATGGTAGGAGCTTTTAATTATTATTAAAGAATTATTATTCACTTTTTACTCAGGGGCCGTATTCTCAAAATTGCCTGCAGGTAAAGTTAGGCTAACTTTACCCACAGGTAAGGTGAAGGTAAAATCGTATTCTCAAAATTTTACCTAAGGGTAAGGTTAAAGTTTAACTGCGGGTAAGGTTAAAGTTTAACTTTACCTGTGGGTAAGGTTAAAGTTAAAAGTTAAACTGCGGGTAAGGTTAAAATTTAACTTTACCTGTGGGTAAGGTTAAAGTTTAACTGTGGGTAAAGTTAAAGTTTAACTTTACCTGTGGGTTAGGTTAAAGTTTAACTTTACCTGTGGGTAAGGTTAAAGTTTAACTGTGGGTAAGGTTAAAGTTTAACTGTGGGTAAAGTTAAAGTTTAACTTTACCTGTGGGTGGGTAAGGGTAAAGTTAAAGTTAAACTGTGGGTGAGGTTAAAGTTAAAGTTTAACTGTGGGTAAGGTTAAAGTTTAACTGTGGGTAAAGTTAAAGTTTAACTTTACCTATGGGTAAGGTTAAAGTTTAACTTTACCTGTGGGTAAGGTTAAAGTTTAACTGTGGGTAAGGTTAAAGTTAAAGTTTACTGTGGTTACGGTTAAAATTGCAACTGTGGGGTAGGTAAATGTTTACTTCAACTGAGGCTGAAGGAAAATTTTAAATTTAGCAATGGGTGAGGGTGAGCTTTTTTTACCAATTTTTAAAAATGTGTATAAAAATTTCCCGGTATACGTCCCCAATTGACCAAATTTGGCCTGAAAATCAAAATTTTCTGTAATTTTTTACTAAAGGTGGTTACCCCTAGGCCCCTGAAAGCGGCAACTTTGTAACTCGCTTTTCCTTCTTTCTGCCTTTCGCGACAGCAAATGCATGCGTGTATACTATCAGCGGCGTAGCCATGGGATGGGGGGGTGGTGAGCCAGGCCCCAAGGCCCTTCTCCTCAGCGGTTTTGCCCCCCCCCCCCAAGCGATTTGCCCCCCCTCGGATAAAAATGTAGCACCCCGCTCCCCCCCCCGGCAGAAAAACTTCGGAAAAGTTTCGGACAAACAGGCACGTTGGCCGCACCCTCAACTTGATCCTGGCTACGCTACTATATATTATCCTCCAAATGCTTTATAAATAAATCTCGCTTGAAGGACTATGCAGTGCACCAGCGATTGGGTGGGCTTATGAAAAAACCAGTGGCGTAGCCAGGCGGGTCCGGTGGGCCAGGGTTCTCACCTCAGCGGTTTTGCCTCCCCCCTCAGCGATTTGGGCCCCTGGCCTACTTTTAGTAAGAAGGGGGGGCGCCCCTTATTTGGTCCGGAGCCCCCCATTTCAGATGGGTATGGGTTGCCCCCCCCCCTCCATGGATGTATATAGTCATTGTAGATGTGGCGCCCCTGACGTTCCAGGGTTCTGTAACGGAGATGAGCACCGCACCTGAGGGCTTTATATCCCACTTTTGGATATACGCATTGTGTACAAACAACAGATATATAATTTTTTGCACTGCTACACAAACTACAGCTCTTGCGGTCCATAAATTCAAGTAATTGCAAAGAAAGGGAAACACTATATATAAACTGGACGAACTTGTAGAAAACTGAGACAAATACTGGAAAAACACACAAATGCCTAGTTTCAAACAAAATTTGCACAAAATTTTACTATTACGTACACATTTTAAAAAATTGATAAAGCTCACCATCACTTATAGCTAAATTTTAACTTTTCCTTCAGCCTCAGTCAGTTGAAGTAAACTTTTACGTCACCCACAGTTGAACTTTTAACCTTACCCATAGTCAAACCGTAGCCTCACCCGCAGTTAACTTTGAACTTTAACCTTACTCCCAGTTAAACTTTAACCTTACCCACAGTTGAACTTTAACTTTAACCTTACCCACAGTTAAACTTCAACTTTAACCTTACTCACAGGTAAAATTAAACTTTAACCTTACCTACAGTTTAACTTTAACCTTATCCACAGGTAAAGTTAAACTTTAACCTTACCCACAGGTAAAGTTAAACTTTAACCTTACCCACAGTTTAACTTTAACCTTACCCACAGGTAAAGTTAAACTTTAACCTTACCTACAGGTAAACTTAAACTTTAACTTTACCCACAGTTTAACTTTAACCTTACCCACAGGTAAGGTTAAACTTTAACCTTACCCACAGTTTAACTTTAACTTTACCCCGTATTCTAAGAATTTACCTTTACCCTCTGGTAAACTTTAACTCTACCCTTACCCGCAGAATTAACTTTACCTTCACCTTACCTGTGGGTAAAGTTAGCCTAACTTTACCTGCAGGTAATTTTGAGAATACGGCCCCAGATCTAACCTAATTTTATTTAGGGAGCAACTGCTGGTGCTGCAAAGACGGTCAGTATGAAGGCCAAAGCCGGGCGAGCGAGTTATGTTGGTGCCGTGACGTTAACGCAACCAGACGCAGGGGCGCAGGCAGTTGCCTCTTGGTTTCAGGGAATAGTGAAAAGACTTTCTGGACAGTGAACTATTGAAATTAGAAATAGACACTACCTGTGGAATGCCTAACGGTAGTCTTACCTATGTAGCTCAGTCATGCTAAACGCAGTCCAAGGTCAGTATTTGGCATTGACTGACAACCTGTGTAATATATTGCGTAGAACTTTTCGTTACTATGTTCTATTTTACTGAAATAGAACATCTTAGACTGGTTCTAGCAAGAGTACATAATAGCTTCTCACTCTATATAGAAGAAGAGTGAGACAGTCTCCAGCCTGCCTGTGTTTTAGCACAGGCAGATGCGCTGGTCGTTTTCAGGCTACATGTTGACATTCTATGCAACATGTGACTGGCCAATCAGAAGCGAGCTTCTATTCTCTGATTGGCAGACGCCTGTGCACACTGCACGTGCTCCAATCATAAAACGGGATGGGAATAAAGGTTAATAACTCATTATTCATTTATAGTCTGCTTGCAAAAACGTTACAAAAGGTTTGCAAATACCTTTGGGGATATTTTGGCAAACTTTCAGCGAAATTGATTGAGAAACTTTGAAGAAATTCAGAAAAGTTTATATCTCAAAAGTTTCTCAATCAATTTCGCTGAAAGTTTGCCAAAATATCCCTAGAGGTATTTGCAAACCTTTTTTAATGTTTTTGCAAGCAGACTATGAATAAATAATGAGTTATTAAGCTTTTATTCCTATCTTAATGCTTATCAACGCATCAGCGATTATATACTAAAGTGTGTTACGCAGGGAATCTACGCGCTGATTGGTCAGCCACATGTTGCATAAAATGTCAACATGTAGCCTGAAAACAACCAGCGCATCTGCCTGTGCTAGAACACAGGCAGGCTGGAGAGTGTCTCACTCTTTTTCTATATAGAGTGAGAAGCTATTATGTACTCTTGGTTCTAGTGTTAGACTGGCTTTATTTTTTCCACTGTGTGTATTTTGTGGCCAATCTGACCCCTAGCTTCAATATTCAAGTGTGGGTCCAGCACAGCAAAACCGATCGTTTTATCAGTCAGTGCATGTTCGCTTATAAAGCTCATGTTCTGGCTCTCCCACGGATGCCGGATGAAGAGAGTTTTTATAACCCTAAACCCTTAAAGCGGGAGATGAAGAAAAAAACGCTTAAGGTGGTAGTGTCGCCAAAGTAATTTTGCTCATACTGTACGTGAGAAACAATGAGCTTGTTGCATTGAAATTTTACGTCCACTGAGAAACTATTACAATACTGTAGGTATGGTGGCAAACTTCAAGACTCTAGACTACCAATGTCGACCAATATCTTTGACCGATCACCATTTTTAAGCCAGACTTCACACAATATGGACATAAAAGATCAACAAAACAATCAAGATATCAGATTGGCCAGCTTTTGAAGTACACAAAATTGGTCGACGCACAATCTTTTGCCACAAATAAGAAAAAAGAAAATTATAGGTCTATTTTTCTTAGCCCTTTAATTCCCAGAGCTGCCATTTGGCCGATGAATACCCAATCGGGGGGCTATAAAACTTGATTTGTTTATTCCAATCTGCTGAGCTGCAAATTGTTTTTTTAAAAAGTGTCGATCTGTATATTTAGGGGCCAAAATTTGAACCTACTGCAACACAACAAAACCTACGCTTCCCTAAGCAATGTGCAGATTTAACTTTTCTCATTTCAAAAGTAGTATTTTCTTCGTGACCACATTAAGATCTTGGTTTGCGCCGCCAGCAGTCAACTTTGTATGCAGCAGATACAGCAAATGGTGTTCTCTGTTGCTAGCCTTCAACTGTGCGGTGTTTGTGTTAATACTTTAGGGTGAGGTACATCTTTTGCCTTGAGTGATTGCGCAATTTTTTCACAAATTCTCATTGCGCACATTCTGAAATTTTGTGTTATCACATAAAATATTCTAATTTAGAATATTTGTAGCAGGCATGTAGCACATCATGTTGCATAGTGTGAAATGAATGTTTCATGCAATATCGCATGCGATGTTTCATTAACATAAAATTGCATCGTGTGAAATGGGCTTGATTTCAAAATAA
>JASANF010012105.1:0-13892 GCA_030248245.1 Trissonchulus sp. WLG1_4 | reverse complement strand
AAAAAAATTATGTAAATTTTTTTAGTCTTAGGCCAGATTTGTTCCATTTTTTACGTGGCGGAATTTTTTTCTTGCTGGGTGATAAAACCAAAGGGGGCACCCTTGCCACTCTTACTGCAATCTAGATGAGTATGGGTAGCTCACTAGCTCAGACAATTTACCTCCGTTTTATTTTTTTGCTGATCTTCGCGAGAGGCTCTTGCTTGTAGCTGGAGGGGCCGAGTCTGTTCGGAGCCGTAGCCGGATGCTTCGCCCGAATCGATGAATAGCAACTTAGCAAATTATTCTTTCCGATATGCGAAACAAAAGATTTTTCAATAGAGATTTGCCATTTTTTACGCCATTTCGAAAAGTCGTCAAGTGCTCTTTGCAGTGATTCAAAACGGAATTAGCTCGAATAATAAATTTTTGAATCGTCAGCAAACCACAGAGAACTATTAAGTAAGGTCACTGTATCATTAACATAGAATAAAAATAAAGTAGGCCAGATACCGATCCCTGGGGAAACCGACTTGGTTAATTTCACAATACGGCCGCAGAACGACCTTGTCTTCATTCCTATTATTTACTATTTGTAGATGTATATTATATACGCATACATTTGAACTTTCAGGTTGAATCATTTGCCATCCTTTTCACAAAAATGGCAGCAACGGGTGCAAGACGTAAGTGCTGCAAATTGTCAAAACAGGAACAGCTCACTGCTTTGTCATTATTACTCATACGTATATACGTTTTATGTAGCAGCCATTAGCGAGGGAAGAGGGGGCCGTTACCTGGTTTGCCCCCCCCTTGACGCGTTGGGCTATGTTAGCTGATAACAGATATATAATAGATAGATAGATAAATATAACTCATTTCTTATTCAGGTATTTATCGATATACTCTCACGAGCTTATTCCTTTTGTTGCATCCAAAAGAAGCACTATATAAATGTATATAGCCAACGTTTTGTATAATGTTTGCTTTTTCAAGAAAAGTGTCCATTGTTTCGGCCAATCGAACTCCGTTCGGGGCGTTTGGGGGTCGCCTGAAGTACCGATATGCCAGATTTGGCCGCCATCGCCGCAGCTGGGGCCGTAAAGGCGGCCAAAGTGTCAGCAGAGCACGTGGACTCGAGTGATCATGGGGGAACGTTATACAGGTCCGTGGCTCATTTCCCGTGGCGACTTTCGGCCAGCTTATTGTTGTATAGAGTCGTAAAAGCCAAAATAAGATGTTCGGATTTGTGGTAGGAAGTTGGACTTAAAAAAGTTAAGTCGAGCTTGCATCCGATCCAAGCCATGATTAGGAGTCGAGTATGTCTGCTCTAGCTGGGTTTTTTAGGCCCGGTTTTTTATTCGAACCTTTTGCTTTTAATGAAACAGTCAAGAAAATTCACGAAATATAGATATAATCGAGGTTGATGTCATAAGTGCCAAAATTTCTACTTATTATCAGCATTATGTATCATGTATGTATATTGTATGGGTAGTTATGGAATACGAACAGGATTATTTTCATACGTATCCAGTAGCGTAGCCAGGAAAAAAATTCGGGGGATGACTTTTTTCTTCAAAAACAACGCTAATTTCCGACCAGGGCGGCATCGAAAGTAAAATTGAAGCTTAAAACACCGAAAATTACGAAAGTGGTGGGCCGACAAGGGTCCAGAAGTTACAATTTTGACCCTTTTTAAGAAGATTTTTGATACTACGAGCCGCAAATTAACTGAAAATGTCGTTTTGACTGCGATAAAACAGCTAAAACAATGCATTAAATAGTGTATTACTCAAATAATTAGTGCACAACGCACACATATGCACACGTATTAACGAAACTCAAAAGTAAGGAAGGTTGATCCACAAAGTTGCAGGGGCCTGGGGGCAGTAGCCCCCAGAAAAAAATTTTGGGAAATTTTTGATTTTTAGGCCAAATTTGGTCAATTAGAGACGTATTAAAATTTTTTTCCGGCCGGCCGTAAAAACCAGAGGGGGGACCCTTATGTAAAATTTTAGTCGGAAAAAATTCCGGGAGGGGGGAATTCTCCCCACCCCCCCCCTGGCTACGCCCCTGTGCGTATCCACAACGACGGTGTGTTGAAAAGTTGCCGTTTTGCTTTTAGAAGTAAGTATGTAATCAACTTTATGCGATGGCCTCATTTTTAGACATCCAAAGACGCGGCCTATCTTGCCCGGCACGTTGGTCTGCGCGTGGGCGCCCCCGTCTCTGCCTCAGCCCTGACCGTCAACCGCCTCTGTGGCTCCGGATTCCAAGCTCTTGTCAATGGTGCTCATGTACGTTATCAAAAAAGTAGAGCTTTGGAAAGCTGAATAAAAAAAGAGACTGATTGTTAAGACTATGTATATGTACATAATAGATGCTTAACTTTTGTAGAGCTTATGTCTTTGTTATGAATGTTTAGGATGCAAAAATTAAATATTATATACATTGTAAGGGAATGAGGATTGTTACAGAACGCGGGTATATACAGAAGGAATGAGTTTTTGTCGCCATTTTACGAACATGCAGGCTTTTAAGGACTCAGATCTCAGATTAAAACTTACACTTTTTTCAGGAGATCTTACTGAATGAAGCAAACATAGTTGTGGCAGGGGGCACTGAGAGCATGAGCCAGGCCCCCTTCGCCCTCAGGAACATGCGATTCGGAACCAGACTCGGAGCAAAATATGAGGTTAGGACAGAGTGTCATTTTGATGTTATCACGTTGCTCTTCTAATACTATATTAGAGAGAGTACATCTTTTCATTATACTAAATAGAATTTTTGTTGTGGTCATTTCATATTTATGTATATATACTTTGCCGAACATATACTCTTGGTCCCTATTTGTTTAAGCCTAATTATTTACAGTTTGCTGACGTTGCTACATACTAGTTAACGGATACAGTAAAAAATGTGGCGTACCGGCTATGTTATTATGATTTTATGCGATGCGATGGTTTCGGTTTTTGGTTTTTTGCACATATATAATGTTTCGCAACTATTGCTTGAAGTTGAAATCGAAATTATCTGAATAGAAGCTCAACACTGTAGTCTTTAAGTTTGAAACAGAAAGCACTAAATCAATACACTGTTTATCCCAGCCAATGTTTTGTCCTTTAGACGGAAGATGTGCTGTGGGAAGGACTGACCGATTCGCACGTGAAAAGTCCCATGGGTGTGACAGCGGAGAAGCTGGGAGCCAAGTACAGCGTGTCCAGACAGGAGGCAGACGACTTCGCACTCACCTCGCAGACACGGTGGAGACTTGGTGGGAACTGGGAACTATATTTTTATGAATGATAGATTATATTGGGGATGTGTTTACTAACACGAGAGACTGGGTAGGAGATAAATAATATTGTGCATTTTTTACAATGGCATTATATTTTCAGTGATTCATTTTTTATATGTAAACTTGAATATCAAGTATATACTTCTGATAAAATAGAGTATATAAATATGGCTGAAAGTAGGTTAAATTAGATTGGGACCCCGCATTTAGATTTTAGTTGTTGCTGTTTTAGTCTTCTTTCCTCCCTAGTCCTTGGGTAGGGGGAAGCTACGCGATATTTTGTCCGCTAGGGGGGTGAAAGCCATTCTGTGGGGAGCGGACCTTTCTGGGTGGGAGCAGGGTCGTGTTGGGGCGGAGCAATCCCCCCAACGCCCATGTATGGTGGTATCTTCTTCCTCCCCCAACAATTTTGCAGTAATATGCCAGAGTGAGCCCCGTTTGAGTCTGAAACTGTATGTAACACATTAATTATATTAACGAACCGCCTTATCCAAAATTGGATTTGACGGATTAGATTTAAATTAATTTTGCTAATAACACAGCACAAAATTAAAATAGCCGGCTGAAATTTCGCCCTACATGGCTTACATACATTATTCAGTAAGCTTACATAATTATCCTGTGTGTGCCAAGTTTCAGTAAATACTTTTACTGACGCTGAGTTATTGACGAAATAAAATTGAATCTAATTCGATAAATCCAATTTTGGATAAGACCCTAAGAAACTTATAACTCAGACTTCAATCTTCAAAACTTTGGTCAACTCCTTTCATTCAGTATATTTCTAGTCTATATCTATACTGTTTCTGTTAGAGTGATGTTTCAGCGAACAACGGCGGCTACTTCAAGGCGGAGCTGGAGCCAGTGCCGGTGCGGGGCAAGAAGGGCAAGGAGGAATTGCTGCAGGTCGACGAGCACCCCCGGGAGACCACCAAGGAGTCCCTAGCACAGCTGCCCCCCGTCTTCGGCAAGGAAGGCCTGGTCACTGCCGGCAACGCATCAGTTAGTGACATGTTTTGGCTAGTGATGGTGGCTCGGGGGACCTGTAGTTTATACCAGTGTATGTCCGTTTTGTTCTTAAGCCCGGTTCGTACTTGTCCGTAAGGACACTTTTGACAGGAACAGATTTTGGAGCTGCTGTGAAGAATTGATACAAGCGTATTGGCTAATCGATCTGCAACTAATTCCAAAGGACAAAGCGATAGGAACTTGGATAAGGACGAGTATGAACCGGGCTTTAGTGTCACGCAACAATGAGGTCGTTTATTGCGCATGCCCTCTCATCCAGAAAGAAACTTCCGAGTCCGGGTAAGGGTCTCGAAATCTAAAAAAAGTTGTTGTCAGGAATTGCGTTTGTTAGAAATTTACAAAACGCAGGGTATTTTAGTGCGTAGAGGTGGGCTGAGAGTCTTCAAAAATTTGGTCAGAGGATTCACAAATTTTGGACCTCAATAAATAATGTAATATTATGACGTATACTCAGTTTGTAGTGGTGTACACTACGTGTAAATGAGTGTCATTTGTGAGAGTGTGGTGTGAATATAATTTTTTTAGGGCATTTGCGACGGTGCCGGAGCCCTGGTGCTTGCCAGCGAACAGGCCGTTCAGAAACACCATCTCAGTCCCGTGGCTAGGCTTGTCTCCTGGTTTGTTGCAGGTTAGCCTAATTTTCGCTTGTCATTGTGGATGTCCTACTAAGCTTGTGCAGCTTCTGTGAATATTGGTCGAGCAGACGAGTTTTTGATAAGAATGCGAGCCTTAGTTGAGACATGCAACCACGCTATAGCTTGCCTAAAGAGCATACTTGTCCGCATTAAGGGTGTGTGTGTGTGTTTGTCCGTAACTAAAAAGTTTGATCAAACTTTGCAGAAAATTGGATAGCTTTGAACGGCCAATTGTTAGTGTGCAAGCTAACCTAGCACATGCAAAATTATGGGTGCTTCGTGCATTAGCATGTTTTCTGTATTGGCTTACGGACATGGACAAGTATAGAACTGGCTAGGTTAGAACAAAGTCTGGTGCGATGCAGTCTTTCTTAATAATTAAATTGTTTCATTGAAAAGGTTGTAGACATTTTTTACTCTAAATAAATACTTAAAAATTTATAGCAAAGTAAAATAACAATATTGCTAGTTTAGGACAGTTGAATTGGCTGTCCAAATGAGAATCTTTAGTAGTGGACCTTGTGCCTATTTTTATACGTTTATATTTTTACTTCACTTGTTTTTTTCATGTTTAGGATGCGATCCGACAATCATGGGTATCGGCCCGGTTCCGGCAATCAGAGGGCTTTTGAAACGCGCTAATGTCTCACTCAATGATGTGGCCCTCATTGAGGTTTGTATGAGATGCATAGTATTAGTTGCGTAGCATAAGCAATTGCTCTGTTGCGCTTCTACTTTATTAGTGAACGTATGGTTTGGTGAAGAATAGTCTTTCATAGGAACTGTTCTTTTTTGTTCGTCTGTCGAAAGATTATAACACTAAATATTGTAACACTGAATATTTTAAATTGTATAACTAAATACTATAACACAAATTGTTTACATTAGAGCAGAGTTTCTGTATAGATTACACGTGTTTGGAATCTGATTACTTACCTGTATTAAAAAGATTACATTTTTTTTAAAAAACTCTGGCCATAAGTTGTTTTTTGTTGACTTGAGGTGAATGAAGCCTTTGCGCCGCAGTTTCTGGCTGTGCAGCGCGAACTGGATCTTCCCCTGGACCGCACGAACGTGAACGGGGGCGCAATTGCGCTCGGACACCCCCTGGCCGCCTCGGGGGCGCGCATCACGGCCCACCTCGTGCACGAACTCAGGTCAGTCCTCCAGGGCTGCTGTGTGATTGGCTTAATATATTTAGCAAAATAGCTTGAGATTTGTAAAAATATGTGGTGTCCGGTTATTCTCGGATGGAAAAACTGCTGATGATCTAAAGTCTGACAAAAATAGTTGCACCACTTGAGAAAACGAAACATGTGATTTCGTTAGGGAAATAATAGACTTTGACTATCAAGAGTACAGCAAGTAGAGAACTAGTAGGACTAGAAGTCATGCCACTGAAATAAGTCGTTGGCGCATCTATTTTGTCCAAGTTTAGTAGCTGAATGCAATGAAGATCATTCCTAGTAGCAGAGATAAGCGGGACTTGGTATGACTATGGATGGCTAAAGCCTAGTTCATAGTAGTCCGGAAGTGTCCGTAGTTGTCCGTGTCCGAGTCTGTGTCCGTGTCCGGAAGGTTGTCGTAGCGTGTGTCCGTGTCCGTAAGCAGCATTAATTCATACTTCTACGGACACGCTACGGACAGTGCGTATGCATATAAAATAACGCCTATACATTCTGCAGCGTACCAAGCGTGTGAGAAAGCACTTTCAAAAAATCAATAAACATGTTCTAAGCACACTAAAATGCAGCTACTGAGCTCATATTACGAACAATTTAAGGTGGTAGTGTCGCCAAAGCAGTTTTGCTCATAGGCTGCAAAATGAGAATTTTTTGCTTTGAAATTGTACGTTCACTGAGAAACTAGTCCAATGCTATACTGTGTTAAATAAGTACTGCCAGACAGTAGACTACCAATATCTACCAATATTTTTAACCAATCACCATTTGTGAGCCAGACATCACACAATAGAGACATAAAAGTTCAAAAAATCAAGCCAGATATCAGATTGGCCAGCTTGTGAAGTACATGTAATGTTTTGACGCACAGTTTTTTTGCCACAAATAAGAAAAAAGAAAAATGAAGGTTCGTTTTTTTTTATTTTAAAATAAGCGTCTAAATTATTCACAATTTATCATTATTGCTGTGAGTACTTCACTGTTTACGCACAGTTTCACAGTTCAAACAGGTATTACTCCGCAACCACTCAAGCAATTTGCACTAAATTTTGTGTGCATAAACTACAACACAGGGTTGGCAAGTCTCGGGTTTGCAACCGAGACCGAGACCGAGACCGAGACCGAGACCAGGCAACCGAGACCACCCAAACGAGACCTACGAGACCGAGACCAGCCCTTTGGAAAC
This sequence comes from Trissonchulus sp. WLG1_4, assembly GCA_030248245.1. Taxonomy (NCBI): domain Eukaryota; kingdom Metazoa; phylum Nematoda; class Enoplea; order Enoplida; family Ironidae; genus Trissonchulus; species Trissonchulus sp. WLG1_4. The sequence goes on along the minus strand of JASANF010012105.1, from coordinate 6,584 downwards.
CTTTTTTCAAGTTTCAATTTTAAAAATTTGAGATACTTGGAAACGTGAAAAATTAGTAATTAAGTTATAAAAAAGTGATCTTTAGGTTAGGTTGTATGAGTGTATGACTTGCGAAGTTGCGCGAAACTGAACATTGTAACGACCAAATGCATGAGAGTTTGGTGATTGCCGGTGGCAATACATAGGATTATTTTCCCGCTATTCTGTCAACTTTTGGAATGTTTTAAAAGTTTCGCACACTTCTTCGCGTGCCACAAGGCGTTTTATAGTGCATTGCATATATTGGCATTTTGGAAGTCTGACTCGGGTGCCAGCGTAGAATCCTCTGTGCTGGTTCAGTGGTGCTACTATCATAAGTTCTGATAGGGGCATCAACACGGACCAGAAAAGAAAAATTACTTAATGTTTTGACATGCGTTTAAAAATTGGGGCTCAAGAAATTCAATTAGACTGCCACCCAATTCGCGCTTAGTAAAGTTGCAGAAGCCCGCAAATTTTTACTTACAAATCAGCTAAGAACTTATGTAGCACTATTTGGCAAATGATGGGCAGTATTTTTACTGTTTATATATGTAGGCTTGAGAGGTTCCACATACAATTGGCAACATCGCTAAGTCAGACAACCCATTCGAGCTCAAACTTTAATTAAAAAATGTAGCTTTATATATAAAGTTTGAACTTGAAGTTAGCCAAAGTTTGCCGGTGAACTGACTGTCTTCTGCAGCAGACAGATTTGACCATTTCATGCTTAGCATTCTATGCGGAAACTTAAATTATAAAAAATCTTCGTGATTTTGGAAAATTTTGAAAACTTCAAGTCTCATCTGAAATACCGAGACCACCCTATGGCAGGTCTCGGTTTTGCTACCGAGACCGAGACCGAGACCGAGACCGAGACCAGCCTAGTCTCGGGTTTTTTACGAGACCGAGACCGAGACCGAGACCGAGACTGCCAACCCTGCTACAACATATGTCCTTTTAGTCTATGTAAACAAATTAAACAAAAGTTGATAATTGTGACGAAAATCGAATGTGAATAGGTTTTTAAAACGACATTTTTCCGACTTTGCGACCTCACTGCAAACAGTATACTGCATCAATTTTGATGAAACTTGACGAAAATACTTGCCTCAACATATATTTTTAAAATATATGAAGAACGGTGTCTTATCTTTTACTGAAAAAGTTTTACAGTTGCGCAAAATCGACTGCTTTCCCGACACTACCCCCTTAATAAAATTTTGCAACCCGCGGAGGAATTTTATGTGTACGCAAACACACGTGACTAATAAAGCTTGTATTTGATTGGCTGGTTGCTTACGGACACGGACAAAAGTTGAACTGAATTCAACTTGTCTTCCGGACATCCGGACAGCCTTTACGGACACTCTCGGACAACTTGTTACGGACATTCGGACAAGTGTGAATTAAAATACTCTTACGGACACGGACTCGGACACGGACAGCCCTTACGGCGGACACGGACAGCCCTTACGGACAACTATGAACCGGGCTTAAAATAGGAATATTAGAATGACACAAATCGGACTAAATGACTTCATCACGAGTTAATAGAAAAAGTCCGTTGGATAATGGATATAATTAAAAACAAGCGTGCTAAAAGGCAAGATTTTGAAACCGTTTAATCGCACTAAAATTAATTCCTTTGGTCCGGTAATGGACTGGTTCCTTAGTTGTCAAAAATATAAAGTAGGTGCATAATTATTAATTATAGTATGCATATCTAATGAATCAGTATACTATTGTGTATATATTTGTTTGTTTTTATTCTGTATGTTTGTTTATTTATTTTAGACGTCGTAACGAGAAGCTGGCTATTGGTTCGGCGTGCATCGGCGGAGGCCAGGGAATCGCGGTCTTGGTAGAAAACTTGCAAAAATAAAAAACATTCAACGAAGCCTAATCAGTAGTTTTATATACTATTTATAAACATTGGCTGTTACTTTTTGTACTACTTTGCCAAATTGGACCATGTTTGTGTTTTTAAATTACTATAGTATAGTAATTTATCTAAATTTGAATATTTTTAATAATATTATTTCATTCATAGGAAGTTTAATTTTGAAGCAGGTGGCAAATACAGATTAATACAAGTTGATACAAGTCAGTCAAAATAAAGAATGAGATGACAATATCAATGTCATTTTTGTATCGTTAACTTGTTGACTATATTCCATTCATACACCGTAGGCTTATAGCTTATTGTTTATTTATTGTTTTTCCTGGAAAAAGTACGTGGATTTTTATTGAAATTCTCCCAACAATTATTAGCAGTTGCTTTGTTTGTTTGGTAACCACTGCAGTAGGGTTTTGCGGTGTAAAATTTGCTCAATTATAAGATTATTATGTTATATTTTAATTTTATCATTGTTTTAGCATTTAGTATAATATTACTGTTATGTTATGTTTTGTGTGCGTATATATTATGCGTAATATACTAATAAAACGACGTTATTACTACACATGTATTTGTATTTGTTTAGATTTCTTGTTTACCTTCATGTACGTACCATACGTAGCACTAAGCTAGACACTAGGCAGGGCTGCACAACTTACTTACTCAAGGCTCAAGCTTCATTCTACGTAAAGGTCGGAGGATCGAATCTTTGCTACTCGGTTACAAGTAACCTCCTTGAGCAACAAATTACATAGGAACATATTGCTCGTGTCAACCTAGCAATTTATGTAAATGGGGTCGGTTGGTAAATGGGTAGCACAATACGTGGGAAAGTAACAGGGAGCGCATTATGCCTTTAGGGGAGGGCTCCCCCTCCACGGATGTAGTCAATCTAGCTAGAGGTGACGCTCCGGAAACTCCGGGATTTTGTAACGAAGATTAGCACCGCACCGTAGGGCTGACACGCTAAAGGAAAATTATCTATCCGCGGGTTATACCTGCACCTTTCACACGATTGTGAAATTTTCGCCCCTATAAAAAACAGTTAATAAAATATGCAGAAACACTACAGTTGCAACTTGTAGACAACCTAAATAAGTTTGGAGGAGTCGTGCAATCTTGCATTGCTTGTGTTTTGAACTGATTGCAAATTTGATCAAATGACATTAGTTTCATGGTCTGATATTTTTCGTACTAATGGCTGCGAAATATTCGTCAAAGCATCTGGTGAAATTGGGACTTTTTTGGACTCTTATTCATCTTTATTTCTTGGTTATACTTGCTTATTGTGGTTCTCGAATATTAGCAACTTTGTTTTTAACTACACTTGACAATTTACTGGAGTGTTTTCCTCAACATCCGACTTTGATTGACTGGAAAGAAAAACTCGAAAAATTTATAGAATTCAATGGTTCTAGAAATGAATTTACTAGTCTAATTGTCCATTATTTTTCGAGAGTCGCCGCTTTTCCCGAGAAAGAGCCTAGCTTGATTCCAATTTTCAACGATTTTTATTCAGAAATTAATTCGGTGGCCATAAAAAGTTGGAATTTTTGGCGTGACAAATTGGCTAAAAACGAAACGCAAAGTTCTGGAAAAACCGATCGGACTGTGAAGTATCCTGTGAGTTTCAAGTTTTTTTAACAGGGTACAAAATATTTTCAGACCCCTTTTACTTCAGTTTTAAAAATGCTTCAATAAGTGCTTTTAGATCCATTTCAGTAGCCTATTTACAAGACAAATACACTTTTGATACAGAATAAGAAAAATGGGAAGTTGGTACCGTACTTAGGTAGGCATATGTACGTAGTCGTTGACAAAAAATTATAATAAGTATTGTGTAGGTACTTAAACCTTACCTAGGTAGACTTTCATTGACCTTACTTGATTTTTTTAGAACTTCAAAAAAAACCCGAAGTCTGGTCACATAACGGTAAAATGTCCAAAAGTAAATGGCCAAAAAGAGTCAACACTTGCTCAAAAAATTCCACCGCAAAAACCAATAGCTCGGGCGGATCCGATACCGTTTCAAAGTCATCGAAATCCGATCCATATCCAGCAAAGATCGGTTCGAAATCAACAAAGTCCGGTTCATATTCCACATAAACTGGTTAAAGTTCAGGAACAACCAGCTTTAATTCAACAGAAATCATCTCATTACCAGCAAAACCCGGCTGATTTTCAGCCAAATCCGGTTCATATTCCGCAAAATCCGGTTCATAATCCGCAAAATCCGGTTCGTAATCCGCAAAATCCGGTTCATAATCCGCAAACGCCGGTTCATAATCCGCAAAATCCGGTTTATATTCCGCAAAATTCGGTTCATATTCCGCAAAATCCGGTTCAGCAAAAGTCTTTTCAACGTCTAGAAAAACAACCGGTTCGAAATCAACAAAACTCGTTTCAAGTTCAACAGAACCGGACTCATATTCACCAAAATCCGGGGAATACTCAGCCGGTTCAACCAAAACCGGTAAAATCTTGCGTGAATTTGAACCCGTGTATTCGGCTTGCACCTAGTCCGGAAACAATGAGCTGCCTGAATATTTTACGTGACAGACAAACGCACAGAGCAGATTTGTTTCCGGTGAAATCGAAGTCACGAATTCCGATTCCGGTTCAAAAATCAACATCTAGTTTTAGCACGGCAGTTTCGTCGTCTACTAAAGGGCTAAATTTGCGACCGAACGACAATTTTCGCAGCGCAACAAGTCGGACTGATTTGTCGAAGAATCGACCAACGAACTCAAATAAGAATTTGTCGAAATTGACTACACTTATCGAAACAAAGCTTTCGGAAATCGAATCAGAAACAGACAATTTTATAGATTCGAAAGTTAAGAAAATTCCTCAGAAAACGAAAGCTCGCGAACTTGAAAAACAAACTAGAACTTTCCAACCATTTGTATCTGGTGTAAATCCGATGCCTTTGAAAGTCAATTCCTCACAAGCTACTGAAACAGATACTGATGAGTTAGAGAACATTTTGGAAAGAATCGTAGCAACTCGAGAAAAATGTCAATCTATTTACAAAAAGTTCGGAAAACGAATTTACGATCATTTAAATTCGGAGAAAACTCAACGAACGCTAGACCACGAACCACAGAAAAATCCAAAAGAAAATATACCTAAAACTTTGAAAATTCGAAAATCAGAAAAATCCTGTGATAAAACTCAGTCTCAGCCACCACAAGCCGAAAAATATTGGCCACCAAAAAGTAGAGTTTTCAGGAAGCCAATTTTCGACCAAAAATCAAAAATTTCGGGAGTGCCTAAGCAATCCAGAGAAGCGATGAAAAAACCCGCCATGACTTCGTCAGTTCAAAGAAAAATTTCCGGCCGCATTTCGTCGACTGCATCAAAATTTTCAAGTAACGTTTTTGCATTTTTTAGTAGGTGAATAAATATAACTGTAAAATAGAGCTTTTTAAATCGTTACCTATTTATTGTGCTATTGCACTCCCTGTACTTAAACTAACTACACTATAATTATGACAAACGAAATAAAGATTCAAGCAGAAGCTACATACTAGGATGGGAAAACTTAACACATTCACAATTGAAACTTCAAAGATTTTTCGTGAGAAACGGTTACACTATCCGCGGTTACTCTTAACGTGTACACGCTGTAGGACCGCTAAGTAACCGCGGATAAGTGAGTAGTGACCCCTAACCGTGCACACGCTAAGGTTAGCGTGTACACGGTTACACGCATGTGCCGTGTACACGGTTTGTACCGTGTAACCGTGCCCAGCCTTAGTATATACTTATAGGGACGTATGTAGGATCAGAATGGTAAATTACTAATGTCATAATTACTAGATTATGTCTAGATTACTTATTAGAATTTATTAATTGATTTAAAATATTTAGACGAAACCTACAACAAAAGGCCGAGGTCAAGAGAAAATCGTCGAAAAGAAACGCCGTCCCTGCGACCGCGCGCGAATCCGTTGCCTCGAAAAGTGGCCGAATGGGATCCTCTGACGGGAAATTCTTCGTCGGATCAAATTTCGAAAGAAATGGTCAAAACTTTGGTCAAAACTTTTGACCACACTCTTCATCCGTACGCAGTGGATATCGAGTGCCTAAAAAAAGCGCAAGGAGAACCGGCCACTTATCAAAGAGGATTTAGAATCGACTCGATGTTTAAGCCAAGCATCAGTGATTACGAAATAGCCCTAAAACGATCGCAGGCTCTGACTGAACTGAGCCAATCTGTCACTGTTTCGGACATGGAAGAAGACTCTTTAGAACTCAATTGAAACAATTTACCAATTTAAAAAAAAGTATATACCTATGTATTTTAAATGGCCACTTGACAATAAATTTGTTATTGCGGGATGAAATTAGAAACAGGACCGTTCTGTAAAATCCTTAATAGCAATGCATTAACCCTTTCATTCATAATGTTGCTTCAGAGCAACAATTGGCCCAAACTCCCACTAGTGAAACCTGTCGGCCTGATGTTTCACAAAATCATGTCCTTCATGAGGATACCTTAGGTATCCGAGTGAAGCGAGCTGGTGGCCGAGTGGTCTGGCGTGACAGTACTGCCACAAAGTTGTTTCTGGGAAGCATGCCCAGTCTGTGGCAGCGGATCAAATTCCGGCCAGAGCCTGGACTTAGTGCAATTTAGAAAAATTCATGAAGGAAAGGATTAAAA